>JADRCD010197922.1:0-38246 GCA_019843815.1 Montemys delectorum
TCTAAATAAATGTAAAAGGAAGTCTTTAAGAATGAGAGTAGATGGGAAAAACATCTACTTTTTCCCACAGTATAAGACTAAGCCTGTCCCCCTCTCTCTGTAATGCTAGAGATGAACAGAGGCAAAAGCCTTGTTTGAGATACTAAACACTCTACAATCAACCCCCAAGGTTTGAGTCTTGGCTAGAAAAATGTTCACAGCAAAATCACTTGGATCTTTTCATCAGGGAAGGTAATTAGTGCTTGGAGGGCCAGGGCATCTTAAGTTATCCACAAATCACCAAAGACTGCTTCATAAACTAATACTAGAAAGTGAATTTAGACAGGAAAGGTAAGGGGAAGGGAAATGGGGAAGAGGGAAGCCACTCTTGTTCCTGCTATATGTACAGGTCCCATGTCCATGGAGAATATTTAACAATGTGTAGTAATTAGCTGTGAAATATTTTTAAATAAATAAGTGTATTTCAGAAGTCATTGGAGAGCTGATTTAGTGAACTGAAAAGCACAGGCTACAAATCCAGGGAATCCAGGTTAGATTCCTCGAATGCCCATCGTAGCTCAGGATCTTTTGTTACTCTAGTTTCAAGAGTTCCTGTGTCCTCATCTGGCCTCTAAAAGCACCAGGACCATAAGTGTTACACAGACATATATACAAGCAAAGCATGCATACACACACACACACACACACACACACACACACACACACATTTAAAATAAAAAGAGATAATTTTTTAAAAGAACATTCTAAAAGAAATCAAAGTTATTGTCCTCAGAAAATCTCCATGGAATGAGTAAAGTAGAAGTTTAGCTTTGATGAGCATGTTGTCTACATTAGCTAGAGCATGGAGATGAATAATCATCAAAGTTGTGCTTTCAACTCTTACTGCTGTGGACAACTGCATTGTACAGACACACACATTTACCCCAGACTATACATATTAGGCCAGTGAGTGGATTACAATCCTCACTGTAAAGCTGATGAATTATACTCAGAATCATAATAAATGATTAGGTAAAGTAATAGTGAAACTTGCCTGTCCAATACCATCTGGTTTTTGTTACTTGTGTCATAGGTTCTCTTTCTAAGTTTGAAGTGCTGTATTAAAAAACCAAGATGTCAGATGTCAAGTGCCGTCTGGGAACCCTAGCAGGTGTGCTTTATGAAGCACATAGAGAAGTGTCAATAGGATTGAGGTGGAAGTTGCGCTTGCACAGGATTCATCCTTGAAGGATTAACATGGGGTTTGTATTTGCAGACACAGAGGTTGTCAAACGGTTTTAAAAGATGGTAGAAATCTCTAGCAAGATCTGGAGAACATTGATCTAGCAATATTGTAGACTGCTGCTGTGGGGCATGAGAAACTGGATGGGAAACCAGGGTCATTTTTCCTGGATATGTGAAGACCTGGAGAAAAAAAAAACCCGAAGCAAGCATGGTAAGGAAAGAGTCACAGGAAGGTGATTTTTAGATTATATTGAAGAATAATTTGTGGCCATAATGAACCACTATCCAGAGGGCTAAGGAATCTTGAGGGTTTGAAGATCACAAGAGTTTCAAGATATTTTATTTGATCCCTTCAAGAGAACAAACCAGCTGGGGAAAGACAACATTATTATTTTTTTGAGGATCTATGAGAACAGGAGCCCCATATCTTTCCTTCAGCATCCCCCTAGAGATGTGAGCCACATCTGTGACTAGGAATATCTGACCTTGTCTAACCTTACAGCTCTTATTTTAACATTCTTTCTACTAGTTAAGAGTTGACCCACTGGGGAGCTTTAATGCCACATTAGACAGTATTCTGTAATCTAGCTTGCAGAAGCTCTTGGGAGGCAAAAGGCTGTAAGACTCTTCGAGTATCTGAGGGTGTCTGCTTCTATCTGGGGAGGAGGGATTTACAGCAGAATGGACTATGGGAGAGAAGGGAGAGAGTAGTGCCAAATGTAGAGCAGTCTACAGATGAGCTGCTGTGTCACAGGGGTACCTGCTTATCAGCTGTCCTCACTAAGTGGATGTTACAGCCTCATTCTGTTTGCATAAGCTCCTAAGCTACTTATTCCTTCTCATTCTCTTCTAAGAGAAAGTGAGGGCATCAGCATAATAAAGGGACAGGATGCCCCCCACTCCTATTCTCTCGTCTCTAGGCTTTAACAGTGGGTATTCAGTAAGAACTAAATGGGCCCAGGGGCATGAATTGTCTCCCTGTGTGTGTTTGTGGGTTTATGAGAATGCATGTGCCTGCGTACGTGTGTGCGTGTGTGCGTGTGTTTGTGTGTGTTTGCCATTGTATGTATGTGATGTGTTCATATGTATGAGTGTGTGTGTGTGTGTGTGTCTATGCATGACTATGAGTGCATGCATGTTTGTGTGTGATAGGCCTTAGATTTCCTTTATCCTTTTACCACAGATTTAAACAAAAAACTCACCACCTGCAGGCTATGGTAACAGAGACGGCTATAGTGAATGATTAAACATATTCGTTTTAGAGATGATGGCAGAATCCAGCTATAGACCCTGGTGATTTCATTTTGGAAGTAGAGATAATGTTGGTGACCCTCAGATGTTGATGTTAGAGTCCTGACTTATATCAGCCACGATGGCACAGCACTTTATTTTTCAACTGAAGGAGAGGAAAACACCTGCGCTCTCTTTCTCATACAGGACGGGCCCACAGGTGGGGCCTTGTACCTCTGAGTTACTGCTTACACATTTTAATAGGACAGGTTGAGAAACAATGCCTCCCACTGGGACACCCTCTCACTATGACACAAGGCAAAAGCTTAGGAATTTCATGAAACCTCTAGGCTAGCTGGCGAGTGAAAAAGAAGCTAAGGAAAACAGAAGCCCTGTTCGACATCACATGCCACCTACCTCCACTTCATTCCTCTGCTACTAAAGCGGCAGCTCCCATTGAGGCCAAGGAACTGTCACCAGAGTGTACAATTGCCTCATTACCAGAGAGAAGAGCTGTGCACTGGGAACCTTCTCAGCCTCCCTGGGGCACAGCGACCCAGGATAACAGCATGCCAAGGCACCCCCTGCTGGCTTTTATTGTATGCTAATGTAATGGGACCATCAGTCGGAAGACTGTCTGTGCATAGAAACTGGATTTCTTTTTGTCTAGTTGGAGCAGTCCTTTTGAATTCCAGCAAGGGGAAAGGAGTGTGAGTCTTAACAGGAAGAAAGGAAAAAGAACAGACAGGAGGAGGGAAAGGAGTAAGATGACAATTCCCACAAGGGAAAAGGAGGAATTGAGAGAGGTTTCTTTTTTTTTTTTTTTGGAAGTATAGCTTAAAAACCAGGGTAACAGGCTAACATGTATTTCCCATCACGGAGCAGGAGAAATGCAGAAGGGACCCATGTTGCACACAGCAGGGAAGCCCAAGGTCAACTAAGTTCCAGGGAGTCGGAAACAAGGAGAAGGCAACTTAGAGTGAGTTTCTGGAGGGAAGACTCTGAAGTCTCCAGGCCAGTCTTAGAAATGGCACTCTCCTCACAGAAGGCAGAAATGTCCAAGCTGCTTTGGAAACAGTTTTCCCAGAGGCCTGTTTCTAGCAGTCACTTGGTAATGTGTAAATATAGGGAAAGTGTGTGGGGGACGGTGCAGAGAGGAAGGGAAAGAGAAAGGAAATAAGGAAGCAAAGAAAGGGAAGGAAAGACATTGAGAAAGAGAGGGAAGAGAGAGGCCAATGTAATGATCTGAGTGCCTAATGGAAATTATACTTGGATTCTTACCTCAAGCTCTTCAGGAGCCTCTCAGGCTATTGAAGGAATCAAGACACACCCCTCTGCTGCTGCCTCTGTGGGACAGAAAGCTGATCAGAATGCTGGGTAGTCGTTCAGTCCCTCTCCCTTCTGTTAAAGTTACTTAAGGGTCCTACTTACAGCCTTTTTTGTCCCTGTAAGGATAGAAAATGATTTCATTCTGGGTATTTAATGGGAAGCTTCTTTCTTCTTTCAAGGCCCCATCATGCTGCATATGGCATGATTTGCTGTCTTGGAGCCTCTCCCAATGCCTGCCTGTTTATAGATGCAATCACAGTGCCATGAATGGAGAGCTCCTCTCTTCTACTAAAATTCATTCCAAAGGGTAATTTTGGCTTAGCTAATCTCCTGGACCTGATGCTTGTCTTTTAAGTTATAACAAGACCCAAACTGGGACCTACACAAAAACATTATGTAAACTCAACCAGAAAACTGACCCTTAAGCCTTGATTCATTGCTTTACCTCTGACAGGCTCCAAGCTCTTAGTTACTGAAGACTACAGCTGGGTTCATCTTCTCTCCATCACTGCAGCTGTTCTGTAGAAGTCAAAGAATGTAAATTAGAACTCTAGGCAATGTTCTCTGCCTTCTACATGCTTCCTAGGTAACATGATCCACATAAAACACAAATATCAGGGTTCCACTGCATACTTGAAGAATACATATTTTAAAACATAATGCAGTAACTAAGATTTTGTTCTGTCATCAAAAGAAGCATTACATTATAAAATTGTTTTTCACAATCTAAGTGTCCATTGCAAGAATGCCTTTCATGCAAGCATCTGTCTTTCAGATATATCAGTACTGTACAAGATGTCAAGGACACTTACTACTAGAATAGCCACAAGATGAGATCTACCAGTACTGCAGGAGGGAGAAGCAATGTCAGCATTCCTTCATTTCTGATTAAAGCGATACATTTCTTGTAAGTTCATTGCATTGAGTAATTTTGCTGGACTAAAGATTCCAGATTTGTCTCCGGTGTTCCCCTGGACCATCCTCCATGGGGCATGTGTTGTAGGGAGTCAGAATTAAAAGAAGTTAACTAGGCAGATGGAGAACAGCTCTGGGACCTCACTGGGCACTGTAATAGAGGGCAAGTGTCAACCTGTCACCTCTTATCTGTACCTTGTTGGTTTTTCTTTTTCCCTGTAAAACATGAATGTGAACTTGTTAAAAATCTAAGAAAATCTAACCTCCATAGTATGTTTAATCTTTTACCTTCACACCAAGAGCTTCAATTCTGAATCCTTCAAAGATACTTTGAATGTCTCCTTTGAGTTCCTTTGAGTCTCTCCAAGCTATTTTGTCTTACACAGAATTTTAATCCTAATGTCCAACAAGGTCAAAGAGAGTCAGCTTCTGAACTCACAAGATGAATGTTGCAATGGATGGTACAGAAACAAGGAGAAGATTACTGCCCAAGCATGAGAATTCTATCTTGTACACTTTTTTTTTCTCGATAGCAAATAAGGTTTATGGATTGCCATGAAGAGTCTGATGCATTAAAATAAGTCTTTTACACTATTTTCTCATTTAAGCCCTGCACTGGCAGCATGCTGGATTGGGCCCTGAAAGTCAGATTCACTAGTTTTTCAATTTAGTTTGTTAATAGCCTGACTTTCATAAAAGCATCAGCCACAATCACCCCAATCCCTAAATCAATAGGATGATGCGGCAATACCTCAAAGAAATGATATTTTTGAAATAAATATATACCATTCCACCAGGCCCGTTTGACATCAAATTTATATACTCAATAAGAAAGCACAATTAATGGTCCCGAACTGTATTTTCCTTCACCTATTTCACATTTCAAGAGGCACGGGATTTCATAAGAGAAAAAAAAAACATAAAGGAAAGAAAGAAAGAGAGCAAACAAGCATTCTATTCATAAAATGAATAGAATAATCATGGCTAGTTGGTACCTCCTCAGATTCTGTTCTTGGTTCCAGTCCCATTTCTCATTTTTCTCATTTTTTTTCTCTTCTATCAACTCTGTAGGCAGGACTTGCCTAACCCTTGTGCATATCTGGGCCTCTTTCCACCCTACCTACGCTATTTCTCAATACATTCTGCAATATATTTTTTACCATGTCTCTTCATCCTGACACATGTTATCTCCCTAGAGGCAGGATTCATGGTATTGTGTTTAATGCTGTATCTCCTTTTGGTAAGTATTGAAAATAAATTTGCTTTCTTGTTGTTATTGTTGGTTTGTTATTTACTGTTGAATCCTTATTTTTATTGTTGGTTTCTTGATACATGTTCTCCCTATATAGCTTAAGCTAGATTTAAACTAATGATCCTTTTACTCCAGTTTCTCAAGTATCTAGGAAAACTGGTGTGCCTGTTGCACATGGGCAAAATAATTTCTTAAATGAATGAATGAATGAATGAATGAATGAATAGAGCCACTACTTCCTCGTCAAGGTGTTTGATCATGAAATTATGTTATAAAATAATTTTTTATAAATATAAAATGTATAATTGTAAATAATTCCAAATTATTATAAAGTATAATATATAAATATGTGTATATAAACTATAAATATAAAGAAACATAAAATGTGCAATTAGATATATAAAATAAAAAACAAAGGCTGTAGTGATTACTCAATGGTTGGAAACACTTGGTATAGCAGATGAGTCTGGTTCAATTCCTTCCACACACATGGAGGCCCACATCTGACCATAACTCCAGTTTTAGTGGATCTGATGACCTTTTCTGATTTTAGTGGGTGGCAAGCACACTTATATTCCACAGACTCACATTTGAACAAAGCACTCAAAACAGAATAAATATAACAATAAAATTATAATTAAAATCAATAGGAAGAATATGTAACTCCCATTTGTGCAGTAAATCTATTGATCAAGAGTCAGAACACTCCCTGTGTGCTCTTCATACCTGCATGTAACAGGCAGGGAGTGGAGAAGAGCTACACCAAGAGAGAAGGTGGCCAGAACAATAGAAAGGAAAGAGAGATACAACAAGAGGAAAGACAGGAGAGGGAAATGAGGAGAGAGAGGGAAGGAGTGAGAGAAGGAGGTAAGGGGAGCAGGGGAAGAGAGAGAAGAGATCAAGTGACAGAGAATAGAATGAGAGAGGAAAGTTGAAAAGAGGATGGCTGTTAGAAGGAGAAATGAGATGGAGAACATCTTATCTGAAGAAAGTTGCTTTTTTCCTCAATGTCCTTCCTTGCTAAAGTCACTTTCATCTTGGCATTCATAGGTCTTTTATGTTTCTTCTTTGTAATTACTGTTTATAGCCATCAACAATAATCTTCTTCATACTGATGTTGTAGAAGAGCACTTTATGATCTATTGCTCTGAGCCAGGGTAAGTTCTTCCATGTATTGTAGAATTTCCATTAAATACTGACTTTTATTTCAGTTGCTCTTGTTTGCTGAGCTTTGAGCCCAACATGATGATTGACTCTAAGGACCACAGGGGATGCTAGAACTTGGTGTGATGCACTTTGGAAAGACTTGGCACGGTGCAAACACTAGCTCTTCCACTGGAGAATCATTTTCCTAGACCATGCCAAAAGCACATCTCACTATGAGAACCTGCTTGGGTGTATTATGTTGTGCTGTGTTCTCATGGCCTTCAGATTGATCTGCCTATGCCTATTGTTGGACTCTGAAAGTTAGACAAATTGTAAAAAAAAAATCTGATTATAGTAATGGTAGATTTAAGGAAAACACATTGTGTTAGAATTAATGTTTTAGAACAGCCCACCTTATACCCATCAGATCAACTGAGGGAGTGAGAAAAATCTCTTAGCACTACACTCAAATGGATAATAAACTATTTGCCTAAATGTTTCTAGAAATTTACTTTCTGAAGGTATTTCCCTTTTGGAGACTGGATGGATGAGAACGGAGTCTTGCCATAGGTTACTAGTTTTTATCCTGGGCCTTATTCTGTTTTACAAATTCCAGTTTGAACTTTATGTAGGCACAACATCAGCAGCAAAACCATGGAGAAGTAAAGGTAACTGTGATGGATCTGATATCACAAACAATTCTAAGCCAAGTTCTAAGTTGAAATAACATGTCTTTACAGATAGCCCCATAATGTTACTGTGCCAACAAGACTATTCCTCCTGAACAGTATCTGATTGGCAACATCTAAGGGAGAATTTAAAGAAAGAATGTGTATCAACTTTGTTAAAAGAAGTCATATCAAATAATGCAGCAAAAACAATGAATATATCCTGGCTCTTCATCCTAGGAAAGATAACCTCTACTTAAGAAAATATGCCATAAGTCAAAAGGAACATAAAAAATAAGGCTTGTAATCAGTGAAGTTGGGTGGTTATACAAATTATAAACAGGGGAAGGCCAAAGTCTAGGTTACTTAAATAATTAAGTAAGGTGGTAGTGGTTTGTGCCTTTAATCCCAGCACTTAGGAGGCAGACACAGGCTTATCTGTAATTTCAAGAACGGCCTGGACACCATGGAGTACACAAACACACACACACACACACACACACACACACACAGACACACACAAACAAATACACAAGCACATACATACAACCTTGTCTAGAAAAAAATACAAAATAATCATAATAACAATAATTTTTTTTTTTTTTTTTGGTTTTTCGAGAGAGGATTTCACTGTGTAGCCCTGGCTGTCCTGGAACTCACTCTGTAAGCCAGTATGGCCTCAAACTCAGAAACCTGCTTGCCTCTGCCTCACAAGTGCTGGGATTAAAGGTGTGCACCACCACTGCCCAGCAACACTTATGATTATTAATAATAATGAATAAAGCTGATTGTTTGAAATAACATATAATATATGTAACAATATACATAATATATAAAGTATGTTACATATTCATGACATGATATATGATGTAAAACTATATATGATATGTGATATATGTAATATATAGTATATTGTACATAATACATGATATGATATACAATATATGATTGATGTTAATGCTTATGATATATGATTGACATATGATGTATGATATATTATTGATACCTTATGATACATGTTATATGATATATGTCATATGATATATAATATATGATATACTATATGTGATTCATTATACATGATATATTATATGTGATTCATGATACATGATATATGATATGTGATACATTATATGAAATAATAGTATACAATAATACAGTAAAATATAATGTAATAATATAACAATAATTGTTTCATGATGGAGCCTCTTCTCATTTAAGAATAATTGGCCGGCAGTCAGAGTTTCCCATATACTCTTCTAGATTCTGTTTTATTCAATGTAGAGCAAGTTTCTCTTTAATGTTTGTAACCGTACTATTGAAGTGGTGCTATATCATCTCTGAATTTTTCACAGATGAGGATACTAGGATATAGAGAGATTAATAACACAATTACAGTCTTACAGGTGTCAAAAAATTCCATCTTTTTGAACTTCAGCCTGAGACCAAATTAATCAAATTGAACCTTTGATTAGTGATTCTAGCAGAGCTTCCATATTCATTTGTGGTGCACCAGGTGATTTTTCTCATCACTGTACAAGGATAGCTAAATTCCAGCATCACTACTTGGCGAGTACATGTATATTCTTTTGTAATATAAAGCAGCAGAAGAAAGGAGACCATGAAGATTGCAGAATATCTCAGTAGGGACAGATCTAGGCTTATAATCTTTGGAATTAGTTCCATGGTCAGACTTTTATCATGTCCCTCAAAGCAAAAATTTCTATGACATGCAAAAGTTCTCTACACATTCACTGTTTATTCTGTCCTATACTGTTCATCTACATTGTGAAGGCATCACTGAGATTTCAACTTGGAGAGATGTTTTACAACTTTGTTGCTGAGTTATTTCCAGTTTTCAAATCCCAATGTCTATAATGAGTAAAGTAGAGAATTGTGATTTAAGAAAGTTTCCGACATCTGAAAAAAAAAAAGTGCCTACTGAACCCACTGAAGACCTTGGGTTTCTCACTCTGCATTTAAATCTTTCTGAAGTCCAAGGATAAGAATCATGGCTCCTTGATTTTCCTTTCCTGTGAGCCAGATAACTGACCGATTTGTACAGTGTGAGAAAGAAGAGGAAGCCCAAATAATGAGTCGAAAGCTGAGTTTCATAGAACTTCACCAGGCAGCTTTAGAGGCCATGAGCACAGAGGAGGCAAAGGAAGTATCACAGGAGGAGAGAGGATCATGGAATGTAGAGAGAAGGGGACAGCTTCTCAGCGTCTAAGTGATTTTCTTCATCTTATATCGATAGGCTCCTCTGTCTCTGTCTCCCTGTCCCTCTGTCTCTGTCTCTCTCTCTCTCTGTGTCCCTCTATGTGTATATTTGTGTATGTTTATGCAAATGTATGTGTATATGTGTGTGTATATATGTTCAACACTTTTTGGAGGCCAGAAGTCAAAGTCAAATATCTTCTGTAATCACTTCATCTTATGTTTTTAAGACATAGACTAGCACTCTGAACTTGAAGCATATCGGCTTCCCTTTACTACCTGTCCAGCATGCCCTAGGGAGCTTACTGTATTTAAATCTCTGGCATTGGTATAGTAGATCCATACTGCCACCATATACAATTTTTTCTTATATATCCAAACTTAAGTTTTCTTGCTTGTATAACAATCACATTACCACTGAACATCTTTTCAGCACCTCAGATTCTCGTCTTGAATGAAGCTATAAAATGTATGCTCCTAATTGCATGCAACAGGTAGGGGACAAACTATTCAGATCCTTTGTTTCTTACTCATGGTTAGAGCTTTCTCAAAGCCAAGACAGTCTTATGATGAACTAATTTTATTGAATTCCACACATTGTCTTTCTAACAACTGTCATTCTACTTTCTTTATATTTCTTACATATTGTTGTGACTTGTAAAAAAAAAGCAATTAACTAATATTGCTCATTTTCAAAGTCATATTTACTGGCCTTTATGCTGCTTCCAGAGGCTTTGATGAATGTAGAATACAAACATATATCTGAATGCCATGTAGCAAACTGGCTACATTTACCACCTCATGGTCCCATAGGGCATAATCTTCTGAATAATCAAGTTTTGATGGTATCTATGATTTTATTTGCTACTATTTCAATTGTGATGTCTTCCGACCTACTGACCTGAGTGCCAGGAGAGTGAAGTAGGCACAGTGAGAGGATGCAATTTAATTTATAACTTATTTCTGAACAACAAAGGAGCTTGGCTATTGCTTATGCTTTTTAATATTCCATTCAGCATATTCATCTCTGCATTGTTATACTTAAAATCCTCATCTAGCAAAGATAAAAGCTTACAGTTAAAGAAACACTTAGAATGTGGACAGAGCTTTAAAACCTGAGATTTGTGAGTCTTGTATGCTCATCAGAAGACAAGCAAGGATTCAGATCAATTGGGTATGAAGGACATCTTCTCCTAGAGTCATACCTGTAGGGGAGGGAAATGGTTAAGAGTTCAGCACATAATCTGACCTCACAGTCTTCTGGGTGAGTCATCTCAATATGCCTTGTTGCCAGAAAGCAGATCAGAATCTCCAACAAAATATACGCATCCATGCAGGTTTTCATTTTGAGGGAATTAAAATATATAAATTCAAAATATTACACACTATATCAAGGAAGATGCTAGTGTCCAGGTTGCTTTGTGGAAAAGATATCATGACCTCTGAATTGAACAGAGCTAATTTTTGATTTGGACCCCTACTCCCTTTTCCCTTGGGATACATACTTTAGTTTTGGTCGAGATCAATGTCAACAGATAGAATGTCTCACAACTTAACCAGGGTTACTATATTAACTCTTATATTAATCCTTATTGGGGAAAGGAGAACTCTAGGGTGAGTGAAATTTCTAACCACCATTTATAAGTTGCTTTATGTTTATTGCCTAGATGCTAAGTTTCTTTGCATATATGTGAACACATTCTCTCTCTCTCTCTCTCTCTCTCTCTCTCTCTCTCTCTCTCTCTCTCTCTCTCTCTCTCTCTCCTGGCACAGAGGAACAGGATATACTACACTGTCAGATGCTGGGGTCATGTTTTATTGGTCTGTTCTGGTTCCTCTATGGACCTTGGGATCTATGCATAACTGAGAAAATCAGTGTTTGGTTTTAGATGACAAAAGTTTACATTTGAGAGACCTGCTGATCAGGACAACAAGACTAAGATCTTGTGAAAGCCACTCAACTATATCACCATCTGGGCCTTCTTCATAGTCCTCACTCTTTAGAAATTGCCACCAACACCTGACTTTTCATCATAATCTACAAATATCTCCCACAGACAGAATCTGATGTTCTGCATGGAATAATCAACTTTCCCCCCTATCATTCCTGATGCTTAATTTTGTCAGTTTTAAAGGATATAAAATGACCTGGCAGCCAAAGCTTTTGAGTATGCCTGAGAGATTATTTACATTATCTTGATTAGCATGAATAGACCCACATTAACTCTCAGGGGTACCATGTCATTGTCTGGGGTCTTGGATCGAATAGAAGGGATAACTTAGCTGAGTATAAGCACTCATCATTTTTAGCCTTCTGATGATGATGAATGTGGCCATCTACCTCAGTCATCAGCCACCATGCCTTCCCTGCATGATGAATGTCCTCAAACTGTGAGCCAAAATAAACCATTCTTTAAGTTGCAACTGTCAGGGTATTTTATCACAGCAATAGAAAAGTAACTAATATATATTTCCTTTTGCTGTTGCTGTCCTTAACTTTAGAATGAAAGCTATAAATATGAATATTTGGAAAGTGCCTCAGAGAGGCTGATATAGCAGACCAGATCATTAACCTGGATTTGAAGACTCTGGTTCAGACATGAACCTTAGATGTCCTTCATGTTGCTCCAGCCTCCTCTTCTCTTCTAGCATTTCTGCTTCCAAAGCCAACTACAACTTTTAGTTTAGTTGTTTTGTTTTTGCTTTTTTTTTTTCAGGGGGAGGGTGGGATGCATATCTCAGTCTTTAGCCTGGGATGCCTGAGATGTGCCCCACACACCTGTCTTGGCATCCTGACTGCTAGAATTAATGGGATCTGCTACTCTTCCTGGCTTGTCTTTTATTTTCTACACTGCCAAAGAGAAAGTTTTTGAACTTTCATTAACTTTTTCTTAAGCTTGTTTACAATGAGTAGAGCTGATAATGTTTTAAAAAGTAGAAGACCTTACAGTATATTTTTATTTGATATAAAATTAAGGTGAGCTCAATAGATGTCAGAACTGGATACCATAATAATAACTGGATTGGACGAATTCACTATGCCTGGAGCAGCTTGACGGAACTTGTATTTATGGAATCTAATCATTAGGTGCTTCTTTGCTTAGGGTCACTTAAGCTAAAAGTAAAGTTTAAAAACCAATGACAGCATGATTCAGTAGAGTTCCTCTGAATCAGAGTCCTTACTGAAGCTACCTGTTAAAGGATCTAGCATTCCATTAATCCTCTATTCATTAAGATTTCATATGTCTGCCTACATATATCTCTTTCAAAGTAAAAAATGCTAAGAGAAAAAGATTCATTAAGGTATTTCCAATGTCTAATGCTCTATGGTAAGTAAAATTCTAATGATAATTTTCTTTCAGTACCAAAAGAAGTCACAGCACACTCCCAAACAAAGCTGTTGAGACTGCAGCTATACTCATTTCTCTGCTAAGAGAACTAGGACTAGGTATAATATATGCCTCTGAAATCACCCCAGTAGAGGGTCTCTGTGAATTTTGATATGGCTTGTGATTGTTTCCTTCTTTCCATCTATCCTTCCTTCCTTCTCTTTTCCCTCCTTCCCTCCATCCCTCCCTCTTTCCCTTCCTTCTCTTCTTTTATTCCTTCCTGCAATCATCCATCCCTAATTCCTCTTCCTTACTTTCTCTCTCGCTCCCTCACTTTTACCCTTCCTTTCTTTTTCTTCTTTCCTTTGGTCTGTCCATCTAACCATTCATCTCTCTTTCTGTCTGTTTGTCTAGCTTTCCCTCTGTATATAGGGTATTTGTGTGGTTGTGGGTTTTTTGTTTGTTTTGGTGTGTATGTGTGTGTGTGTGTGTGTGTGTGTGTGTGTGTGTATGTGTGTTTGTGTATGTACTGTGCAAATATGCCTACCTGTCTGTTTCCAACAAAAAGCTAGATGTTGACTCAAAGTATGTTCTTCTTTGACTCTCTATCTTATTAGTTGGCTAGACTTGTTAGCCATATTGCCTATGGTACATCTGTCTCCTCACCAGTAACACTAACATTTTAGATGTACCTGGATTTTATATAGTGCTAAGGATCTCAACACAGTTCTTCACACTTCGAATTTAGTCTCATTTCAACTCTCATTCTTTACTTTTGGCTTGGTGATCAATAAAAAAATAGTTGTTATTAAGTCTCAGCTTTCCTATTTAAAATAGTATTAGTATACCATACTTCATTGATGATCATGATGATTAAATGAAGTAAATCTCAGTCTATATAATAAAATGTGTATTGTTTACAATAATAAGGTATTCATTAAAATTAAGGTCTTTCTGTATGGGTCCAACAGTACTCACAAAGAAGCAGAAGGCCACCAAGTCAGCAGGCAGCCCCTGCTACTACTACTACCTTCTCCACTGGTGTCATGATATCCTCAGCTTTGGGTCAGCCTGAGAGTTCACAGAGTAAACTCAGCATTATGAACTAAACCAATGATACATCCATGTGACTACATCATACTCCTTATAACCTCACCTATTCCTCTGGTAGTATAAAGAGAGAATTTCCAAGTATTCCTGAGCATATTAATGAATAATGCTATCATTATTCATGCTGGGACTCAGTGTACCCACTTTTTCTTTCTGTTCTCTGGTCTGAATTCTCAAGGTCCTCCTGGTTTGGCTGTTTTATTAAACTGTCTATTAACTATAGCAGCTGCATTCCTTGACAGCTTCTAGAAAATAATGGTGAAGAGCCCAGGAGTAGAATTCTCATCTCATGTGGTAAAACCTACACAATATTCATGGCAGCTGTATTCTGCATAACCTTTGTCTTTTAAGTTGTCAAGTGATTGAGGTTAACCTACATTCATTATGGCGATTACATTATTTTGGTATTTTGCTCTGATTATCTTGACAATTGTCTTCTACTTAAAACAACAGAATAGCAACAAAAATAAACCAAAAATAAATTCAAACAGGTCTATTTGCATCTCAGAGAATTTCATAATGTATCCAACATTAGCTTCTTACCTGGAACCTTGGTTCCCTATATCCTGAGGAGGCTGCTGCCATTGTCTCCTTGTGATGATCCCTATGACCTGGATATATCTAATACTCTGTACGAATGGGAAACTATTTCCATGATAATGATGCTTTTATGGCTCACAAGTACTAGAACAAGAGGTGAGTAGCTAGTGACCAGACTAGAATGTCTTATATTCTGCACAGTGTGCCTCAGTGGTTAGGTCAATGTAGGCACCTGAAGCTCTATCTTCTAGAGATGAAATCATAGAAAAGAGCATTGGTTTTGTTGATTTACTTTGTTTTGCCTTAACTACATTTTATTTCACCATGAAAAGGCCCCAAGGAGACTTAGATGAACTCTTGTTGCATGCTTCATGCATTGGGAGCTTGTTCATTCCTCACAGTTGCTAACTTGCTTTTTCTCATATGGTAGCCCCCATATCTATACATGTTGTTTGCACTTAAATTCACCTTCCTTTCTGCAAATCTTGAATTGGATTTTCTTCTACACCTCTGGATATGGGACAAGTTTCACTCTCACTTTATTTGATGACAAGTAGTTATTCTCAGTTTTAGATCCTGGATGTGGTTCCAATATTCAGCAACATGCTTAACCTAAGACTTGACCGACTTTCAAGGGCAGAAATTTAGTTAAAATTAAGATAATTCTATTATTGCATCTGAAAATACCCAACTTTTTTTTATTTTTTATTTTTATTATTAGATATTTTCTTTATTTACATCTTATATGTTTTCTCCTTTCCCAGTTTCCCCTCAAAAAACAAACAAACAAACAAAAAGAACAAGAAAAAGCCCCTGTTGCCTCCCCCCTCCCCATGCTTGCCACCCTACCCTCTCCCACTTATTGGCCCTGACATTCCCGTACACTGGGGTACAGAACCATCACAGGGCCAATGTCCGCTCCTCCCATTGATGATTAACTTTGCAATCCTCTACTATACACATGTTTCCAGAACAATCAGTCCCACCATGTATAGTCCTTGGTTGGTAGTTGAGTCCCTGGGAGCTCTGATGATCTTAGTTAGTTCATATTGTTGTTCGTCCTAAGGGGCTGCAAAACCTTCAGCTCCTTTCTCTAATTCCTTCATTGGGGACCATGTACTCAGTTCAATGAATGGCTGTGAGCCTCTACATCTGTATTAGTCAGGTACTGTCAGAGCCTCTCAGGAGATAGCTATATTAGCCTGGCTTATCCTTCCTTCAGTCTCTGCTCCATAGATAGTCTCTGCAACTCCTTCCATGGATATTTTGTTCCCCCTTTTAAGAAGGAATGAAATGACCACAATTTGGTCTTCCTTCTTCTTGAGTTTCTTGTGGTTTGTGGGTTGTTCTTTGTGTATTACGAACTTCTGAACTTCTGGGCTAATAACCATTTATCAGAGAGTGCATACCATGTGTGTTCTTCTGTGATTGGGTTACCTCACTCAGGATGATAGTCTCCAGATCCATCCATTTCCCTAAGAATTTCATAAATTCATTGTTTTTAATAGCTGAATAATACGCCATTGTGTAGATGCACCACAATTTCTATATTAATTCCTCTGTTGAGGGACATCTGTGTTGTTTCCAGTTTCTGGCTATTATAAATAAGGCTGCTATGAACATAGTGGAACATGTGTCCTTATTACATGTTGGAGCATCTTCTGGGTATATACCCATGAGTGGTATAGCTGGGTCCTCTGGTAGAACTATGTCCAATTTCCAGAAGAACTGACAAAATGATTTCCAGAGTGGTTGTACCATCTTGCAATCTCACCAGCAATGAAGCAATGTTCCTCTTTCTCCACAACCTCTCCAGCATTTGCTGTTACCTGAGTTTTTTATCTTAGCCAATCTGACTAGTGTGAGGTGGAATCTCAGAGTTGTTTTGATTTGCATTTCCCTGATGACTAAGGATGTTGAACATTTCTTTAGGTACTTCTCAGTCATATGGTATTCCTCAGTTGAGAATTCTTTGTTTAGCTCTGTTCCCCATTTTTAATAGGGTTATTTGGTTTTCTGGAGTCTAACTTCTTAGTTCTTTGTATACATTGGATATTAGCCCTCTATCAGCTATAGGATTGGTAAAGATCTTTTCTCAATATGTTGGTTCCTGTTTTGTCCTATTGGCAGTGTCTTTTGCCTTATAGAATCTCTGCAAGTTTATGAGGTCCCATTTGTCAATTCTTGATCTTAGAGCAGAAGCTATTGGGGTTCTCTTCAGGAAATTTTCCCCTGTGCCTATTTGCTCCAGGTTCTTCCCCACTTTATTTTCTATTAGTTTCACTGTGTCTGGTTTGATGTGGAGGTCCTTGATCCATTTGGACTTGAGCTTTGTACAATGAGATAGGAATGGATCAATTTGCATTTTTCTACATGCTAACTGCCACTTGAGCCAGACCATCTGTTGAAAATGCTGTCTTTTTTTCCATTG
Organism: Montemys delectorum; assembly: GCA_019843815.1. Classification (NCBI taxonomy): domain Eukaryota; kingdom Metazoa; phylum Chordata; class Mammalia; order Rodentia; family Muridae; genus Montemys; species Montemys delectorum. Next base: position 17,392 of record JADRCD010197922.1, read on the forward strand.
TATGGTTTTAGCTCCTTTGTCATGATCAAGTAGGCTTCATCCCAGGGATGCAGGGATGGTTCAATATATGGAAATCCATCAAGTAATTCCCTACATAAACAAACTCAGAGAAAAAAACCATATGATCATCTCATTGGATGTTGAGAAAGCATCTGACAAAATTCAACATCCCTTCATGATAAAAGTCTTGGAAAGATCTGGAATTCAAGGCCCATACTTAAACACAATAAATGCAATATACAGAAAACCAGTAGCCAACATCAAACTAAATCGAGAGAAACTTGAAGCAATCCCACTAAAATCAAGGACTAGACAAGGCTGCCCACTTTCTCCCTACCTATTCAATATTGTACTTGAAGTCCTAGCCAGAGCAATTAGACAACAAAAGGAGATCAAAGGGATATGAATTGGAAAGGAAGAAGTCAAATTATTACTATTTGCTGATGATATGATAGTATACTTAAGTGACCACAAAAATTCCACCAGAGAGCTCCTAAACCTGATAAACAACTTCAGCAAAGTAGCTGGATATAAAATTAACTCAAGCAAATCAGAGGCCTTCCTCTGCACAAAGGATAAACAGGTCGAGAAAGAAATTAGGGAAACAACACCCTTCATAATAGTTACAAATAATATAAAATACCTTAGTGTAACTCTAACTAAGTAAGTAAAAGATCTGTTTGACAAGAACTTCAAGTCTCTGAAGAAGGAAATTGAAGATCTCAGAAAATGGAAATATCTCCCATGCTCATGGATTGGCAGAATTAATATAGTAAAAATGGCCATCTTACCAAAGACAAATTCAATGCAATCCTCATCAAAATTCCAACTCAGTTCTTCACAGACTTAGAAAGAGCAATTTGCAAATTCATCTGAAACAACAAAAAACCCAGGATAGCCAAAACTATTCTCAACAATAAAGGAACCTCTGGTGGAATCACAATCCTGGACCTTAAGCTGTACTACAGAGCAATTGTGACAAAAACTGCATGGTATTGGTACAGTGACAGGCAGGTGGATCAATGGAACAGAATTGAAGACCCTGAAATGTACCCAACTGTTTTCTACCTATTGTACTGTTTCTATGACTATTTTTAAATATGTGTATGTATATGTATATGCCAATCAGAGAGAAGGTTGGTTGCCTAGACCTGGAGTTACAGATGGCTCTGACCAGTGAATACACATGAATATCAGGAAAGAACCCTTGAGTCCCTGACTAAAATAGCAAGCAATGCTGGGATCCAAAGTCCAGTTTTCTTCAGAAACAGTAATTTCTCTAACCCACTGATCCATCCCTTCAGCCCTTTACCTAACATAATTCCAAATTTTTGTTTATATATTCTTCTCTGGTTGATTTTTATAATAAATCCAACCTTCAAAGATATAAATTTCAAACATTATCAAACATGTATATCTTCTTAGAAGTGAAAAATTCATATTTAGACATTATTTTCAGGTACATCTAGATATGCAGTGTATAAAGTTAAAAGAATGAGAATGTAAATCTTGGATAGAGTTCAGAAAGCCACTCAAAAGAAGGAAATGAAGGCTTGGCTCCAGAGGATACAGCATCTTCTGAAAGTTGGGGAGGGCTTGCACTCTGAGGCACTTTCTCCATGAACTACAATTGCTGTCACAAAATATTTTGATAGGTGCTCACTCCTGCTTGAAACTTGGCAATAAATATTTGTCCAGATCCTAACACTGATGTCCAAAGTTTACAATGCACATATTGCATAAATATATGTTGATAAATAAACTTGGTTGCTGGTATATGAAATGCATGTAAACTCTCTTTTTTTAAGCAAGATTTGAATTTTATAGACTGTAAAATATGGATATTGCTCTATTTATCTTGATGTACCTCTGTAAGAAGGTGGCTGCTGTGATTGGAAAGTCATACCATATAACTGAAATAAGGCACTTTATTTGGGGTTTAGGATATTCCCTGACCAATATGTATAACCATAACTATTTTGAAAAATTAGTTGTTCATTGCATAAATATTTTCAAGAGGCCTGCCTAAAATCATGAAGTGTTTTATAAACACTGTGAGAGAAGAGGGACTGGTTATTGCTCTGAAAAATAAGCTCAGCATTTGTTGGCTGTTATAAGAAAAGAGTCCTTTATAATAAGAAACATAGAGGAGCCTAGGCTAGTATGATGCACAATTTTACATAGTCAAGGTACTCATTTTAAAAAAACATACTTATTTTCAGAGTCTTTTTCCTTGGAAATATTATTTTCAAAGAACAATACTGTAGGTCATCAGTGGTATAATTTTGTATGACTTTTTCAGACATATTTCCAGTCATTTGCCCCTGTCTTCTTCTGTATTTATGTCTGTCCCATACCCTAGTTAGAAGTGCTCCCCTTCCCATTTCCTAATCAGATCACTTGCACCCTGTTAGTCTTCTCAATTGTGCTGTTTCAGAATGCTATAATACATGCAAATATGTGTATAAATAAACATATATAGTTTAAGTTAAATGTCCTCACCTGCGTTGACAATTCTCCCTTCAAGAGGCCAAGGTCTAACAAAACCCAATACCAGGCATGAGAAATCCTCTTTTGAGGTATTGTTGGAAATTTTCCAAGAGATTTCCCAAACACTACAAATTACCACTAATGCCATTTGTTACCTCCAGAAATGGAAAGTAAATCCTTATTGCAGAAGGTTCCATGTTCTTCAGACACAGGGATCTAGATCCCTGAGCTAGAATTGAAATGAAAACTATTTCCCAGGTTATTATCTTTTAGGGTACCATAGGTGGCCTACTAGTTTGTAAAGGAAGTAAACCAGAGTACTCACCAGCTATGAACTACCCTATAAGTACTCACCCTATAAACGACAATAATGACCAACATGACATTGTAAACCTAACGGTGCAGTATTGGCACACATACCTTGGTGGTAACCAACATCTCACTAATTTTATTTAAGATTTTTCAATAAGAGGGAAACGAGTCAACAAGCCAGGATTAGTAAAGCCATCGATGTTGGAGAAGGATTTTAACCACATTTCTATACCAGCAAAATCACAAACAACATTTACACATATTTTTTTTCTTACACTCACAGTTAATTTTAGTCTCCATCCCTTTTCAAGGACACTTCTTTTTGCAAATGTCAGAGTCTATTATAGTAAACCACAACCAATTAAAAAAATGAAGAATTGTGGAATTCAGTTCCAATAAATACATCCTCAAACCATCCTACATCTAAGGGTCAGGGAACATTGCAGTGGAGGAATCAGAAAGATTGTAAAGAACAGCAAGTGTGCTGTGAGATTGTATCTCCTAGTTTTGAGAAGTTATACCCATAATATCTTACCACAAGACTCCTTAAACATGAGCTAAAGGAAGATAACAATAGATGTGCTAATGTGAATTGGGGTTAGCTCAGGAAATCTCAACCTTACGTAAAGAACGATAGGCAACTAAGGACTGATGAGAGTGGATATTAAAGGAAGAATAAACCAATTGGCTAGCCCATAAAAAAATGGTCAACCCTGAAAATATAGATTCATGTAACCTTAATACACACTAAACAGGGAGTATTTATGTATTTAGGAATATCTGTGCATATGCATATATGCATATAACAACAATTAATTTAAAAATAGGCCATCAATTTGAAATAGAGCAAGCTGGGGTGCATTAGGTTGTTTGGAAGAAAAAAAAGGAAGAGGGAAATACTGTAATTTTAGTATAATCTCATGAAATAGAGCAAACAATTAAAAAGCATATTGTAAATATTATAGGAAATGTACAATTGGGCCTTTGTTGCATATACTTGTTTTATTATTCATTTATTCATTTATTCACTTCAAAAATCATTGATGGGGCTTGGGAGATGGCTCAGTGGCTAAGAGTCATTGTTCTACAAGCACGAGGATCTGAATACAGATCTCATCACTGACCTAAAAACCTGAATGTGGTATTTGTCCTCTAGATACCAGCACTGTAGGCAGAGGCCAGGTGGAGACAAAGAAATGCTGGTGCACACAGCCTAAAAGTTCTTGGGAATACAGATTAGATATGGGTATACCCTTGTACTGGATTCAGTGAGAAACCTTATCTCAAAAGAATAGGTACAGCGTAGAGTAGAATACCAAACATTCTCCTCCAGCCTCTGCAAGAATTCACACATACATATCACATGTTCATGCACAATGATAACACACCACAGTTGCACATCTACACATAAGGTAAAGAGTATTCATTTCTATTTTGGTTGAATATTATATGTTCCTACAGGCTTGTATGATGAGGCATGGTCCTGGCAGATAGCATTATTTTGAGAGATGATAGAAACTTTAGGAGACAGATCCTAGCTGGTGAACATTGCTCAGGGCACGTGTGTTTATGTGTGCTCTTAAAGGGTGTATTATATTCAGAACCTCTGGAAGTTTACCTCTTTTCTACTCACCTGTTCTAAGAGAATAGCATTGTGCCCCATTGGCTTCCATCATGATATCCCACCAGAATAAATGGAGTCCAGTGCCCATTGACTGAAATCTCACTAACCATGAGACCAGGAAATTGTTCATCTTCAAACTTTTGGGATTTTCCTGAGGTGTGATTCACAGTAGGGGTCTGCCTCTTTGACATCCTATCTTACACATTGCATGTTGGGAATCATCTATATGATAGACATGCTATGGTAAACTACCACACTTAAATCAGTTCAAATGGGTCACTGAGCAGTTGTTGGAAGTACCAAAGATTTGCTGACTTTGCTTTTTTTTTTTTTTTTTTTATTTTTTTTATTTATTTTTTTTTTTGCTGCAGTCTTTGATAGCTCTGAGGCAACCAGATAGAGCATGGATGTTCTGGGGAATACAGATTAGATGTTTGGACATCTCTGCTCAGAGAATCCTGAATACTTTCAGCAAATTAATGAAAATACACAGTTATCAAAAGAAAGGTCAGACTTTATATGAACAAGAGCAGCAGTCTCTAGCAAGCAGATAGCCTGCACATTTTTTCTGTAGTGCCGCCATGTTCAGCCTCTCATGTGGAGCTCTGCTCCTTATCTCCAGCTTGCACTGTCATGGGTAGAAACGTTTTCCAATGTGTTTGTTCTCTTCCTGCCCCAGTTTGAGTAGACTGAAAGTGTTTATCTGCTTATACCAGGATGACCATAACCGTCTCTCTTAAATGCTCCCCTGCAGGCTCATTTTAGTTTCCCTGTCCTAGCTAGCCACCCCAGATGGCCCAAGTTTTATAATTACTTCTCTTTGACTTGCTTGCTCCCTTTTCTCAGTGACCCAAATTCAATTCCCTTCATTCAGCTTCGATCAGATATTTATGATGCTCAGTTTTCAATGTGAGGAATGTGGCAGGATCCCAGTTGTATGTTAGAATCTGTGCCTCTCATGGATGAGATAAGAGAGTGGCAATGCACCTGCAATGTGTCAAGAGTCATTTAAGTAATGTCAATAAATTTCAAAATAGATCTAGAGAATATTTCTGGATGGCAAGATTTGGAATGGTAGAAAAGCCTACGAAAGCCCTCAGTTGAAGCAGTGTAGATAGGACATTGTGGTTAAGAGAATACATTTGCAGAGGGTTAATAGTAGGAAAGTACAATGTTTATTTTGAAATTTATGGCTGCATAAGTTTCCTGTGCACTGTAGAATAAACTGAAGAACAAGTTAAGCCAATTCCTCAGATAGTGTAGAACACCTACAAGCTGACTTTGTGTAAAACTCGAGTGTGATTTGAAGTTCCACATTTCTGATTTCTGCCTGTGCTCCTTACTGTATTACTAATGAAACAGATTACCATGATTGAAAGGATCACTTGGCATTTGAACTGCTGAATGTCTGTATGGAATATGGAAACGTTTGAGAAAACTATGGTGGGGAGATTGGAACTTGGGGAGAAAAACAGAGTATGAGATTTCTGTAAGCACATGACATCATAGAGTTGTGTTTATAAAAATTGGGAAATATGAATGCTTTTGTCTTTAATCATTTTTGACTTAATTTTGAACTATGCAGCTCATGGCCACCCTGACATAAGATTAAGAAATGCTTCTAGAAAGATGGGTTTTCTCCCATTGCTTGCAGCAATAGCCTGGCTCAGAAAACCACCCAGTGGATTCTACTTAAATGAATAATCTTTGAAATCCCATCTCTGCTACAGAGAAATAACTGAGACTAAATGCATGCTAAAGAAGACATGGTTATCCATATACCAGAAGGGATTCCCTTAATTAGATACAAATCCAAAACAGTTCATAGTTAAATATGTACTAGTTGGATGGCAGTCCATTTCGAAGAGGGAAGTCTATTCAAAGAACCACTGTGGTTTCCGATGAGAAAACTCCCTCAGTTTTCTACTACCCTTGTATCAGCGTGCAAAGGATCCCAGATTCCTGCCTGGGAGCTCACTGACACTTGTGGCCTTTGCAATGATATTACACCTGCCTTAACTTCACTTGCTATGTCTTCCCAAGCTGATAGCCAGAGTTGGGTCATGAAAAGCTTGTAAGTCAGATGCTAGATGTAGTCTGAATAGTTTCAGACTTTGAAGGATGTCTTAATCTACTGCAATTTCAAGAACTGTCACCTGTCTATGTCTAGTGGATAGCAAAGCCTTACTGTGTCCAGAGAATAGCATCACCTGGTTGCATTCACTGTACAATACCACCTTGGTTGTGCGAAGTGTACCATATCACCTGGTGTGTCCAGTGTACAATAACACCTTCACTGTATCCAGTGTACAACATCACTTGGCTGTGTCCAGTTTGCAACACAATCTGACTGTGTCTGGTGTTACCTGGCTTTCTTCACTGTGAAGAACCTCAGTAGTCACTATACAGCACTACCTGGCTGTGCCCGATGTAGAGCATCACCTGTCTATGCTTAGTGTACACAACACCACCTGGATTCACTGCTTAACTGTCCTCACTGTCTACCTCTGAAGAGAGTTGCTTACCATTTTGCTTGAATGGCTCATCGCCCAATGGAGCAGCAAGTGTGCTACTTTCCTTCTTCTGAGCTTAGAGTTACTATATCTGATTTTCAGTTTGACTTTTCTAACTTCATGCTTACTATTTGCAGCTTAAATAGGTTGAACATCACTGATGAAAACCGCCAAATATCGACTAAGAGGAGGCATATGCCAGTAACAGTGATAGGTCAGAATCTCCAATTTGGATAAGGGTACCATATTCAAATTCATTACTCTGTAGTAACATTAAATATGCTACAGATGCTTTAATGTTTTAATCACCATCTTCTGTAAAATGAAGTTCACAGGCCCTACAGAACGGTCTACTATAGTCATTCTGCTGAATGGACAGAGTATTATACTAAAACCCAAGTACATATCTTTCTAACCATAATTTATTGTATTTCTCAACCATATCAAGATTGTTAACTGAACAGCAACTGCAAAGTCTATGCTATCACACATAGTGCTACTCTGACTTGTATGCACTCTTAAACATGCATTTTATGAGTGCTTAGATTCCACCTCAAAAAGTGCTCCACAGCCTTCTGGAAGCCAGGTCTCCATGTAATGAAATCTTATAAATCAAGAGTCAAATAGCTTTCCTGTATTTATTTTATTTTCACCCTCTTGGATGTTTTTCACACTGATAAAACAGTAAGAAATGCACAGGAAATAATTTGCATATTTTGTTTATCATGGTAGGCTTTTTTCCAGTTCTGTATCTTTCATCAGCAAGCCTCTTAAGTGGACAATGACTAACTTGGATCACATAAGTCCAAGTCTAAATGAAATAGTAACTTTTTGCTCTGCTTCTAATATATAATAATAATAAAGTGTTACAAAATAAAATACAATATTGAAAAAAATCACAAAAGTGTTGGACAAAGCAGCAGAAATAAAATAGCCCCAAGAACAGTCACCAATATTAAAGAGAGAACCTACTCATTCTCATACTCAGGAATTTCATAAGAACACTAAACTCAAAGCCAAAATCTTGAGTCTTTATGAGTTAGCTCATGTTGAGTTAGAGGGCCTTGTTTACTGGATGTCCTCATTTACTCTGGCTCTAACATTCCTTCTGCCCTCTCTTCCATTGGGTTCCCTGAACTCTGGTGGGATATAGTCCAGAAAGATATCCCATTTGGAGCTAAGTGTTCCAAGGTCTCTCACTCACTTACACATTCACTCCCTCCCTCCCTCCCTCCCTCCCTCCCTCCCTCCCTCCCTCCCTCCCTCCCTCCCTCCCTCACACACATGCACTCATCACTGATCAAGATGTTTGTGTTTGCCTTTCTCTTTTGGTAGCGTACAGAGTACCTTCCTCTACTAAAAATTCTAGCACATAGGGGTGAAAGTTTTACATGGGCACCAGCTCAACTTCTCTGTGTTCAGTGAGTTGTGTAGGTATTGTATTTAGCAATGATGCTTTGCTGATGGTTTGGGAAAAGCAACACAATGGTCTTGCCACAGTCTAGGTTGTTTGGAATTAGAATGAGAACCTTTTAGCCAACTACTCAATTAGATGTACCTCCAGCTAGGTTCACATGAGATGGCCAGCTGGGACTTTGTCTCTACCATTATTTGACAATTTCATTTAGATTGCCTTCACATGTGTATACACTTTAGGAAGTTTCTACTGTATTAAATCTTCATACTCCCAGTCAAATGCCCCTTAAGTTTAGCTAATTTCCCCCATACTGCCTTCTTCAACTTCTTCTCTCTTCATCTCCTCTTGTTCCTCATATTCCAGCACCCCTATTAACCCATAATTACCTTCTCTATTTCCTTTTCTTATGGAGATCTATCTGCACCTTATAGTCCCTTGCTTTATAGTTACTCTCAATGGTTCCATGGGTTAAAGTTTTGTTATCATCAACTTAACACCTAATATGCAATTATAAGTTATTATATATCATTTTTTTTTCTTTCAAGGTCAGGGATACTTCATTCAGGATGATTTTTCTAGTTATATTCATTCACTAGTAAATTTCATGATGCCATGTTTTAAAATGGTTGAATACTCCATTGTGTAAAGGTACCATATTTTTTATCCTTCCTTCTGTTGATGAAAATCTAGAGTTTCTTTCTCCCCACATTTCTGGCTATTATGAACAAAGCATAAATGAACACTGTTGAACAGATGTCTTTATGGTAAGATAAGTATCTTTTTTGTATAAGTCCAAGAGGAGTGTACCTGGATCTTGAGTTAGATGGGTTCTCAGCTTCTTGAGGAACTGTCACTTGGATTTGCACAGTGGTTATATGACTTTGCACTACCATCAGCAATGGATGAGTGTTCAAATTACTCTAAATCCTCACCATGATGAGCAGTTACTTATTTTATTAAATTTTAGACATTCTGAGGAGTATAAGATAAAATATCAAAGGAGTTATGATTTGCATTTCTTTCATAGCTAAGGATGTGGAATATTTCTGGTTTTCAGCCATATGAATATTCTCTATTGAGAACTCTTTTCTGATTTGCAACCCGTTTTTAATTGGATTATTTGATTTCATGATATTTAGTTTTTAATGTTCTTTATATATTTTGGACATCAGCCCTCTATCAGATGTTAAGTTGGGAAAAAAATTTCCAAATCTGTAGGCTGCTGCTTTGTCCAAATGATGATGTCTTTTGCCATCTAGAAGCTTGTCAGTTCCATGAGGTCCCATGTATTAATTTTGATCTTAGTGTCCATGCTAAGTGCTGAGTGTCTGTTCTATACAGACAATCTGTTGTGACAATGCGTTCAAGGATATTCCCACTTTATCTTCTATCAGGTTCAGTACTTCTGGTTTTATGCTGAGGTCTTTATTTTTCATAGTATTATTTTTATTCTGGCATTGACTGAGACAATGGGTTACATTGGAAGGCTTGAAATGACAAGGCTTGAAAATGAGTTGCTCCTGAAAGTTTATATAAGGTGTTAGTTACTTCTCTGATGCTGTGATAAAACATCTTAAGAAAACCCAAGTTCCCAAGGTGAGACAGTGTATCATATTGGAGAATGCATTACAGCAAGCATATAAGGCCAGCCTGTCAGTCAGGAAAAAGACTGAGGATATTTCCTCCACAAGCAGGAAACAGAGAGAAGGAACAGAAAGTACTGTAGGGCTATAAAGCCCCATAGCACATGCCCTGACAAATATCTCCTTCAGTTAAGTTCCATATCCTAAAGATTTCACACCTTTCCCAAACTTCTGGGGACATAATGTTCAAACACATGAACCTAAGAGAGAAATTTCTCATTTATAGTACAACATAAAAAAAATTAAGAATGTTAAGAGTTTGTCTTTCCCTTACAGCCTGACTCTGTTCCAGTTATGGCTCTTATTACATCAACATGTATATGTACTTTGGTAGACAGATCTATCTTATAAAGGGGAGGGAGTACATTCCCTGTTGATCTACATCTATCCCTTCCTCAATTCCTTTCCTTCTGGAAACTATACACAGCTTTTTCTCTAGAAAATTCTGCCTCTTTTTCCTGAAAGACGGCATGATCTGTGTCCCCGGGCCCCAGCAGAAAGCCAATGGTTCATGGGCAGATGTATTTTGCCAAGGTCAGTAGCTCTTTACATATGAGCATTAATTTATAATCAAACACTGATGAATCATGCTATTTTACTGAAAAGCACAGTCCTTAAGTCAACTACCTAATCTAAAGCAAGAAATTAAACTCTAAACCAACATAAACACATTACAAGTCATTAGTGTAATTAAAAAGGAATGTATAATTAAAACATTTGTGTATTTTAGCTCAAATTCATCTGCGGTCGGAAATTTTAATGAACTGTTCATCAAAGAAGTCTCCTGAGTCTGGGATAAGTTTAGCATAACAAGAAACTGAATGTTTTCTTTCCTAGACTTCAGGAGCTCTGTTCCCTCTGGTTTCTAAAACAGCAAGCTGTCATTGGTTCCACCAAACTAATAAGGATTCTAACTGGTTATGATTGCTTCCATGGTTTAGACTGATGTTATCTTTTTATCCCTTAAGAATCATGTTTTTCATAATTACTTCTCTTTTGTCCTTTCCTTAAGACAAATGATTTTGTAATTAGCGATGAAGGAAGGAGTCGTCACTCCAAGACATCTGTCAAGTTGTCAGAAGTATGCCTCCCTGTATCTATATTTAAACTTCCTGTTTAATAGCCTCTTGCTTTATTTCCCAAGAACATCTCCGAGGAATCATGCCCAGGATCCCCTAATGATCAGATTCTATAAAACAGAGCAATTAGATTGTAAGAAATATCGCTCCCCAGTACCTCCTTCCTATTCACAATGCTCACCCCTTTCTCCTAACATTCCCTTCATCCAGCATCTCACGCACAAGGAGGTGTGTGCTCTGAGAGTTCTGATTTCAGATTCCAACCCACGAGATAGCTGAGTATGTCAACAATTAGGCTGACATTTTCCCCAAACTTCAGCATTCAGTTTTAACAATGTTCTCTGCTTACAAATGAGTGGCAAGATATTGTGAGGAATAGAATGAGTTCCCCTGGGGAGAGCCAAGCAGCACCAGCTCTGTGCTGTTCCCACATACCCTGCAGAGAGATGATGTACATGCTAACATGCTTGCTGTTCTGTGTCATCTGCCTTTGGGAGCAGCCTTCTGGTGATTCGTAAAGCCCTACTCCTCAGAGCAGAATCCACAGTGACAAGAACAATAACTGACTATATAGACAGTCCATCTCACGTGTTCAAGATAAGCACTGAGCTACAATTTAGATGCTATTTTCTCCATGACAAAGACTCTAGTTCTCACAGAATTCTCACACTGATTTAAGCACTCACTCTTTATTCTCCTTCCGTAGGTTCAATCGGACTCCTGCTCTTTGTACAAGAGTGTCTGAGGGATCCCAGAAAGTTCTCAGATTTCCTAGGATTTACACAAAAGGATCAAAGAGATGGAGCAAGAGCAAATCTTAGCCCAATACTGACCACCCTGAAAAAAAATTGAAATATTGACTACTTCCTAAAGAGATGCTCCCAGCTTGCAACACCCCCAAAATTGGCCTGGATTCCAAGAGTCTGCTAAAACTTGAAATTATGTCAACATAGGCTAAAATAAGAATATTATTGAATAAAGTCCTTTTCCTCACAAGTGTACTTGCATTTATGGGAGGACATTTCAAAATGAAACCCCCCAGATACACATCATATCATCATACACGCATGTACAAACAAGCACACACACACACACACACACACACACACACACGCGCGCTTTAATATATTCTTTAAGAAGCCAGAGTGCTAGCCGTGCGGTGGTGGTGCATGCCTTTAATCCTAGCATTTGGGAGGAGGCAGGGGCAGGCAGATTTCTAAGTTTGAGGCAAGCCTGGTCTACAGAGTGAGTTCCAGGACAGCCAGGGCTATACAGAGAAACCCTGTCTCGAAAAAGCAAAAAAAAGAAAAAAAAAAAAAAAAAAAAAAAAGCCAGAGTGCTTAGAAAGCAACAGTACAATGATCAGTGTACAGGACAAGGGCAGAAATGAAACAGGAATAAGGGAGGAATGGTAGGTGCAGAAATGAGCCCCATTGCTTACCACTGCAGCTACTTTCCTACCTACTCCATCACAGAGGTTCTAAGTAATGATTGTATTCAGGATGAGATAAAATCCCAGGGCTATCTAAGCTGCTCGTCCCTTCTTTGCTGTTTCAATGCTACTTCTGTTTGTGCTCACAGTCCTGCTCCTTTAACTGTTTTCACTCCAACTTCTTTCTTTAGATTGCTCTTCATATCAGCATCAGAACAATTACTATGAACCTCTGGCTGCCTCCATGAATTATCTTACACCAGGAGGTGCAAAAGTCTACCTGTAGGTTGTTCTAGCCTTTGTTTCACCTGGCTTTATATCCTTCATAAACAGTCTGAACTTTTAGCCTGTGTCTTACCTACTGTTGTTCCACCCACTTCAGCCTAATTCCTGATGGACAAGTTTATTGAAGATGTTTCAGAGAGCATAAATTTTCACAAGATATGCAATGTTGGCTCCAACCTTAAAGGTGTCTGGTTATTCTCGTTTTACTCACCTGATAATGTCTTTCACAGGAGATTGCTGACCTGTGAAAGTTTTTCTTAATTCCATTCTGATTTCTAGTAGCTCCATGAAAGACTCAAGCAACTACTTTTTATCATTTTTAACATTTGAGAGAACAATTGTTCTCTCGACTGTTTTTTATGCATTTAGTTGTTTAAAACATGTACCAGATGTCTTGAGATTTGAAAGTATTTGATTTAATTATGAAACCACCATTTGAAGTTCCTTTTCTGAAGAAGCTGTACCATAGCCACCCACCATATTTATTTCTAGTCTCTTCTTTTCCAGCAAGGACCAAATGGGAATATATATATATAAGCAAATAGTCATGTCTCCTCTCTACTCTTTCACTTGCTTTTGGTTAGTACTTCTGGTTGAGTAGTTCACAAACATTAGCATGAATTGTCAACATACAGAGAGAGACCTTGAGGCCAGAAAAGTAAATTTTCACAAGCTATAGAAATACAATAGCTGCAGGATCAATAATGAATTGAATCATAAACTAACTGAAATTTCACAATTGGAAAAGAATGGGGAAAGCCAAGACAATACGAAAATATGAACATATGAAAGGTTGGCTTGGAGAAATCCTCATCTTGTCATATCACACAGCATGTAAACTGTATTTTCAGAATGGTACATGGTGTGTCAATAGTGTAACTTACCAGTCCCTCACCTTGATGTCACACCTATTTGAGAATTGAAGAGATAATAACATATGCATTTTTAAAATGTACATGTTTCAGGGACAAGTTAAGACATGAAATTTGAGTGGGGAAAATAATGATGATAATAATAATAGTAGTAGTGGTAATAATAATAATAATAGTAATAATAATAATAATAATAATAACAGCAGTGTGCTTTACCTGAAAGTCATGGAGAATTGGGAGAACAGACACTTTCTAATCATTTCTAATCATTAAAATAAGGACACATATTGCAACCCATGGAGAAACCTGGAAACTTGAAATCTCAGCAATATGATTCATGACTCAAAATCACTGCAGGAATATTGCCGGTGAGTAATCTATGTATAACAGAATCTCTGAACCATAGGGAGAGATGATCGGTCTGTGTGGTAACCTATCTTGACTGATCAAGGCCTAGAGGTATATTTATTTGTGGTGTTTTGTAGTTGTATAGCCCTCATGAACTATGATTAAGTGTTTATGAGAAGAAAGCAAGGAAACTGATTTGATTAACATTCTGAAGATTGAGAATTTGAAATCTAAATTGAGTTTAATTATAGAAGAAGAAGCTTATCCATCTTGCATATTTCAGTTGTAGATTGAAATTCAAAGCAACTTCATATCCTTTCCTTAAAAGTGTTAGTGGTTATGCTGTCCTGGAATCCTGTAGATTGTCAGGGTTACCACAGATCACTATCATCTCTTTCCATAACCCCTTTCATCATCATCATCACTGCCATTTCAGAAAAGACAAGTAGTTACCTAATAATAACAACAGGATTTTATGTCAGAATAGAAAAAGTTCTAGTACAAGGGTGTGGATACAGTTTTGGTTAGTTTCCAAGAAGAACAACTTCCCACACTGCATCTACCACTGACACATGGAAGCCTCGCATAAAAGGGACACAGTCCTTTACTCTCTCTCTTCAGCTTGTAGAAAGTATGAATGGCGAGTGAGTGAGTTGCTTAGTCCTGTTTGGCCCTCTTGGCTGATCTTCCAGATTAGGTCTGGTCACCATAAGACAGTCTTAATGAGAGCATTACACAGGAGAATTATGTACTAAATCCATAGTACTATAACAGTAGCATAAGCATGATGTTATTATTTGGGTAGGATATGAGGTTTTAGAGACCTGAGAGTTTGAGAGTCTCATAGCAAGCAAACCTAGAATGTCTTGAATAAATGCTGGACAATTGATTGGTACCATTTATTTATGAGTCCAGGAATAATCTTAGATCTTTTGAGCATTTTTTGTTATATTGCTGCCCTGGAGTTCTATTTGGACTCTGGATTCCCCTTTAGGAAAAGAACAATGCATTTCTTGCAAACATACCCATAATAATTACCCACATCCTCCTACACATATCCATACACGTCAGGCATTGCAGTCATCAGTGGGATGACTAAGTATTTTTAACAAATCTTAATAAATTAAGTATTCTAGAATTTAGATGCCAAGTTCACTAGTTTTTCTTGAAAACTCTGGCAGAGTTTTAGCCAATAATATCATACTTTGCTATATTTGACATATGTCTCTTCACTGATACTTCAAGCATTTTTAAATGCTAACGTAAGAATAGAGGTTGAAAAATATGGAAAAAAGACACTCAAAAGTAATAAAAAGTATCTCATATTACAACTGAAGAAGGCTTTTTGTAATCATTTCAGTTGCTTTGGTACAGCTATTTTAACTCCCTTATGATAGCAACATCTAGGATTCAGAGATACAGTCCCCTTAATGCTCTTCAGCTTGTAAAGAGTAAGAATGGTGAGTGAGTGGTGTAGTCCTCTTCTTCAGTCTGAATATCCATTATTTTTAATGCTTTGAGTGACAAAGGCTTTTACACACTACAACAATTTCTGTAGGCTCTAGGCAATCCATACTTTCCTTCAACATGCATACCCCTCTGCACACATACCCACATTTTTAATTGTAACAATGAATATTGACTAATAAATCCAAGCATAGTTACTTGTACCTTGTGTGAAATTCCTATATGTAATGAAGTACGATGCTATAGACATGCAATAAGACAGGAAACAGGCTAAAGAGCAGAAGATAAAAGAAGATAAAGGTAAAATGATAAATTCATCTATAGAATGTTATATAATAAATGTGATCAGATTATCAAAGTAAAATTTATCAAAATATAGATAAATTTGTCAAAAGAATAATGAAATGAAACTTCCAAGACATGAATGATATGTTTCTAAATTTTTTTACAAAAATTTGGTGAGATTAACATACCATGAGTATGAACAGATAATTGGCCAAGGAACACATTATGAAATTCCAGATCTGTGGGATGAATAAAAGCCCTAAAGTTTCAATAGTCAAACAAATGAGCAAACAGAAATGCAACCAGCAAATAAAAATAATCAGAAGTCAGAATCGTAGTATGTAGTTTGTTTATCAAATGAAAACACTGAACTATTTGAAGCTGAAAAGATGGAGAAAATGACTCAGATTCATAGAGAAACCAATCTCCTGCTTGAAATTTTATGCCTAGGGAAACTCAATCAAATATGAATGGAAAATGAAGAATAAAGACAAGTTTATACCTATTGACTGCCAAAACCACATCTATCCTTGCTTTGTTGGTATCTAATGCTTTTCAGTTTCAGCATGAAATATGGAGATGTGTGAGTCAAAGTATTTGACTTACTTAGCATTTACATATTCCACAGTGAGGTTAACAATAAAATTTGATTAGTAGAGGAGGAGAAATGTTTTTATAATTTATGGTGGAGAAATATGTGTATATGTCTACAACATATACTATATCATCATCTATCATCTATCCATCATCTATCTACCTATCTATCTATCCATCTATCCATCCATCTATTTATCTATCATTATCTATAATGTATTTATCATCTATTATCTATTTATCTGTCATATATAGATATGATATCCAAAGGAAAATAATGACTTAATTTGAATTAACCTGATTGGGAAGAAAAGAGAAGCTGATACCCTCATGTATACCTCACTCTATAGAACATGGAGTTCTCATATGATTAAGTGACTTGTTTAAGGTAAAGGCCAATTAAAACTAAGAGCCATGTTTTTATTGTTTATCCATTTTATTTCCCTGACTAGGACTCTTCCTCCATGTCACTGATCTAGACAGATAATTCAGATGTAGATTAGAAAGTTAGCAGAGGATCCAAGGAGGTCATTCTTGGTAGTAATGACCAAAATAATCTTTCATGATCACTATAAAGTTGCCTCTTGATAACCTCTGTTGTCTTTCACTAGTCTTTTTTTCTCTTTATTTATCTTCTAGTCATTGTTCCCTGCTAAATTCCCCCTCCCACAGTTCTTCATCCCATTCCTCCTCCCCCTTGCCTCCCACCAGATCTCCCTTTTCCCTCGGGCCTACAGTCTCTCAAGGATTAAGAACATCTTCTCCCACTGAGGTCAGACCAGGCAGACCTTTGCTATATATGTGCTAGGGGCCTCCACCCAGCCTATGTATGGTCCTGGTTGGTGTCTAAGTCTCTGGGAGTTCCCTGGGGTCTTGGTAAGTTGAGACTGCTGGTCTCCCTATGTGTTTGCTCTCCTCCTCACCTTCTTCAATTCTTCCCCTGATTGAAACACAGGGGTCCTATACTTCATTTCAATAGTTGGGTGTAAGTATCTGCTTTTTTCAATCAGCTGCTGGTAGGGCCTCTCAGAGGACAGCTATGCCAGACTCCTGTCTGTAAGCACATTATAGCATCAGTGTCAGACCTTGGCACCCTCCAATGAGATAGATCACAAGTTGGGCCAGTCATTGGACTGCCTTTTCTTCAGTTTCTTATCCATTTTTTATTAGATATTTTCTTTATTTACATGTAAATTTTCCCTTTCCAAGGTTATCCTCCAAAAAACAAACAAACAAACAAAAACAACAAGAACAAATCTCTTTTGCCTCCCCCCGCCCCATGCCTGCCACCCCACCCTCTCCCACTTATTGGCCCTGGCATTCCCCTACACTGGGGCACAGAACCTTCACAAGGCCGAGGTCCTTTCCTCCTATTGATGATCGAATTTGCAATCCTCTACTATACACATGCTGCCAGAACATTCAGTCCCACCCTGTATAGTCCTTCATTGGTGGTTGGGTCCCTGGGAGCTCTGAGGGTACTAGTTAGTAATTGTTGTTCGTCCTAAGGGGCTGCAAACCCTTCAGCTCCATAGAACCTTTTTCTAACTCCTTCACTGGGGACCGTGTACTCAGTTCAATGAATGGCCGTGAGCCTCTACATCTGTATTAGTCAGGTATTGTCAGAGCCTCTCAGGAGATAGCTATATGCTTGTCCTTCCTTCAGTCTCTGCTCCATAGTTAATCTCTGCCACTCCTTCTGTGGGTATTTGATTCCCCCTTTTAAAAGGAATGAAATGTCCACCTTTTGGTCTTCCTTCTTCTTAGGTTTTTGTGGTTTGTGTGTTGTTCTTCCTGTATTCCAAACTTCTGGGCTAATAACCACTTATCAGAGAATGCATACCATGTGTGTTCTTTTGTGATTGGGTTACCTCACTCAGGATGATATTCTCCAGAATTTCATAAATGCATTGTTTTTAATAGCTGAGTAGTACTCCATTGTGTAGATGTACCACACTTTCTGTATCCATTCCTCTGTTGAGGGACATCTGGGTTGTTTCCAGTTTCTGGCTATTATAAATAAGGCTGCTATGAACATGGTGGAGCATGTGTCCTTATTACATGATGGAGCATCTTGTGGGTATATGCCCAGGAGTGGTATGGCTGGGTTCTCTGGTAGAACTATGTCCAATTTCCAGAGGAACCGCCACACTGATTTCCAGAGTGGTTGTACCAGTTTGCAATCCCACCAGCAGTGAAGTAGTGTTCCTCTTTCTCCACAACCTCTCCAGCATCTGCTGTCACCTGAGTCTTTTATCCTAGCCAATCTGACTGGTGTGAGGTGGTATCTCAGAGTTGTTTTGATTTGCATTTCCCTGATGACTAAGGATGTTGAACATTTCTTAATCCCAGAAGTATTTTTGTTTGTTTGTTTGTTTTGTTTTGTTTTGTTTTTGACAGGAACAGTTCTGGTTCAGAAATTTTAACTGTGGGTTAGTAAATCTACCCTTCCACTTGAGGCCCTGTCTATCTACTGGAGGTTGACTCAAGTTACCTCTCCCTACTGTTGGGCATTTTGGTTAAGGCCGTACCCATTGAGTTCTGGGAGTCTGTCACCACCCAGATCTCTGATAATTTCTAGAAGCCTACACACACACACGCATATTCCACCCTACAATGCTGCTTATCTCCATTCATTCTCTTGGCCTTCTAGACTTTTCTCCTGTTCCCACCTCCATACGTGATGTTGTTCCTCCTTTCCTATCCCACCCAGGTACCACACTCCCTCTTCCTCCCTTGATTATTTCCTTCCTCTTTGTAAGTGGAATTGAAACATCCTCAATTGAGCCTTTCTGTTTGTGACACTTAAGGTCTGTGGGTTGTATCCTATGTATTATGTAAATTTTTTGGCTAATATCCACTGATCAGTGAGTACATACCATGTAGTCTCGACCATCTCTGCCAGCAAGAATGATGCAACCCTCAAGCTCTTCTTTAAGTAGTTTATTCAGGACCTTAATACAATCTTCTGATCCCGAGAGCAACACCCCAGGCCCTTAAATGCTCTATGCCAAGCCTATCACACGAGGCCACGTGGAATGTGCAGATAGGATGCCAAATGCAGAAGCAAACCAGGACAACTGGCATGGCCAAATAAGGAGTTGTTTATCATTCTAGTGCTCCAACAAGGAGCAGAAGCCGGCGCCATCTCAGGACATGGTCCAGTGTTCTCCACAGTTCCCCCTTTTTTATTTTACAGCGAAATGGGCAAGAACAGAGGTCTAATCTCTGATGATAGAAACAGGGACATTGTACCACCCCTCCTCAGGCTTCATGTCTCCCAGGGAGGGCTAGACCTGTCCTATGCCTTTTCCACAGAGACAGGTTCTGGGGCATCAACCTGTATGCAAGCAGACATGCTCTTCTTGAGGTTGCTAGCTGCAGGCAGCATACCTCAAGTGCAGTGCTAAGCCTCGCATCCCAAACACGATGAGCCCCTAACCCAGAGGTCAATGGACAATAATTTCTGCATGACAGCAAGCCATGCTTGGGGGGATTGCCCTGCCTCAATGGCTGTAAATGCCTGAACCACCATGGCTGCATTCAGCTTCTGAACAATACTCATCTTACACAAACACCAGAGACCAGTGAAACAGACAATCAGCAATAGGGCTAAAAGAGCACCCATGCCTGCCCATTCTTTCAGATGATTCACGGCAGAGGTGATCCAAGATGATAATCAGCCAACCCTGCATCCACCCTCGTAGAGTTAACTCTGCCGATAGCCAATCTCAGCCGATTCATGAGATCCTCAAAACTTGTAGACCAATTTCCTGTAAGATATTGAGACAACTGTCGAGAAAGATTAGCAACTTGAGTAATACTTTGATATTGTATGGAAGTCACACACAAGCCGGGATATTTCCACTGGCAGCCCACTTGTGCTAGCTGCCAAAGGGTATCTATTTGTTCTTACTCAGCTGCATCACGGCAGCTGCTAGTCTTGCCTCCAAGCTCTGTACACACTTTCATCCATGTTTCCAACCCTTTACACTTATAAGGTGTGATAGCAGCACGACACTCCTTTGTGCACTGCTCATACACTAGTTGTTTGATAAGAGGCATCACTACATCTGGATCACCAAATATTCTCCCTGCAGCTTCTACTAGTCTAACCACAAAGTCAGAAAACAGCTCCATGGGGCCCTATAAAATTTTTGTAAGGTTCACGCTTACCTCTCCTTTATTAGGCAAGGACTTCCATGCCTTGATAGCAATCTGATTCACCTGCTCAAAGACTTGCAATGGGTAACCAATCTGTTGATTAGCAAAGCAACCTTGCCCCAACAGCATATCCCTATCCCAGGCTTGATTATCAGCTGCACAATTGGCATCAGCTTGCTCATTGGCAAATTTAATGAGAAAAGCTTTCTGATCTAGGTACTGTCCAGGGGACAAACAAGCATGAGCAAGTCTGCTCCAATCACTTGGACTCATGCAGTGCCTGTTAAGTGCTTCCACTTGTGCTAAAGTGAAAGAGGCTGTGATCCCATA
>JADRCD010197923.1:0-16104 GCA_019843815.1 Montemys delectorum
AGTGATTTTTACAAGTCACATTGTCAATCTCTGGGGATAGTAGTGGGTGAGGTGCTGCTGGTATCTGGGAGGTAGAAGTTAACGCTGATGCTAACGACTCTTAACTACAGAGGGCAATTTGTCTTCTGTAGTTAACTACAAATTATCTATCAGTCCAAAACATATATTTTGTCAAGACTGGAAAACCAAACTAAGACGAACAAAAACAATACAATACAGAAGTATTATTCTTCAATGGAATCCTGCTTTTCTATCATAGTTCTCCTTCCTAAAGGATGATGGATCGATCCCATGTAAAAACAAGCACTGACAGTGTACGTACCTGTTATTGACAGTGAGTATTGTTATTAGGATGTCTCTAATTCTTCCTTGAAAATAGCATTTCAAAGAACTAAAACTGTTCTTGTGGACACTGACCATCATTTGGTGTGTTATCTCTTTGCCATCATACTTCAAAACCACAGATAGTACATTGTCCTACTTCCTCAAGATCAGACACAACTAGAGGGATGCAGAATTTTTCTGATGTGGCTCAGAAGATAACTTGCACTTTTAAAGAACAAGGAATTAAGAAGGAAGACAAGAGGTCCAGTCCATCATCACTACAGAATACCCAACAAACTGGATTTACCAGCATATGCCAGTGAAATGTATCTCAAAATGTTTGATGTTATAGAATATTCTGAACTCCTACAGCATCCTAGAGTTTCTTCTTTGTTTCACTGTTTCTTCTCATGAAAAATAAAGGAGAAAAGGATCTTTTAATTCATTACTCTCCAAAATATAACCCTAAGGACAGCTACTCCAGATAAGGATTCAATGATAAAATATTAACCCACTGTGTAGATGTACCACATTTTCTTTATCCATTCTTCAGTTGAGAGACATCTAGGTTGTCTCTAATTTTTGGTTATTATGAATAAAGTTGCTATGGACATAGTTGATCAAGTGTCTTTATGAGATGTTGGAGCATATTTTGGGTATATGCTCAGGAGTGGTGTAGCTGGGTCTTGAGGTAGAACTATTCCAAAATTTCTGAGAAAATGTCAAATTGATTTCCAAAGTGGTTGTACAATTTTGTGCTCCCACCAGCAATGGAGGCGTGTTTCCCTTGCTACATATTCTTGCCAGCATGTGCTATCTCTTGAGTTTTTTACCTTAGCCATCCTTATGGGTGTAAAATGGAACCTCAGAGTTGTTTTGATTTGCATTTCCCTGATGACTAAGGACTTTGAACATTTCTTTAAGTGCTTCTTGGCCATTAGAGACTCCTCTGTTGAGAATTCTCTGTTTAGTTCTGTTCCCAATAGGGGCTATCCCAAAAGCTGTTGCCTGTAAATAGGATATGTTCTACTAGCTGGACTCTCTTGCCTGGCCTCAGTGGGAGAAGAAGCACCTAGTCTCCCAGAGACTTGAAGTCCCAGGATTGGAAGGATACCGAGGGCCCCCACCTGCTCAGAGGAGAAGGGGAACTGGGAATAGGGGAAAGGATTGTGGGAGGAAGTGATCCAGAGGAGGGAGTAAATAAGTAAAAATAAATTAAACAAAAATTTAAAAAATTAACTCCCAGTGCAAACACAATAACACACTCCTCTGAAATTCTCACTACACACTAATAGACTGAAGATCCAAAGGAATGTTATGATAAATGTCTCCTCCTAGAGTTTTGAGAATCCTAGTATTTTTCAAACTCTATCAGTCATGGGTTCTTATTGTGGTTAATTTTGTTATATTCACTGTACTTGTTAGCATCAGAGAAACACTAGCCCAATTTTGCTAGTATAAAATTTACTTCTTAAGTCCTATATTTAATGAGCATATGAGCTTGAATATTTTACCTATATCATAAAACAATATTTTTTTACTTAGATAATAGAGCATAGACTTGATAAACATTCTAATTACTACTGTTATATCAACTAATTATTAGGTGGTATACAGAAAATTGAACAGCATCACATAGGACAAAATTTTCTTCAGTTAAAAACATTTCCAGTGAAACAAAGATTCTCTAAAGCCATTTTATTTTCTTCTCATGTGAAACTGTACAAAGAACATACACAATCCTAAATAATCAAATTTACTTCTTTCTGTTAGTAGTCTTACAGCTGAAATGAGCTTACCACTGCACACAAACAGTATTTAAGTGTTAAATATTAGGGACTACAATATAACTCAGTGTCATATTGAGACCTTGCCTAATATTTACAAGGCTGTAGGTTCTAGAAAAGCATGAAAGAGATATGAAAGTTGTGGTAAATTTTGGTTGTCGACTCTATTGTATCCAGGATCAATTAAGAGACATGCTACAGAGCAGGTCTTTAAGGGCATTTCCTGTAATAATTACCTTCAATCTTTGCTCCATTTTTTGTCCCTTTTCTTCCCTTGTACAGGAACATTTCTGGGTTAAAAACTTTGAGATGGCTGGGTGCTCCCCATCCCTTGGCAGGAGGCTGTGCCTATCCGCCATAGGTGGTCTCTACAGGTTCTATCTCCCCCTTTCTGCGAATTTCAGCTAAAGTCATCCCCTTTGGGTCCTGGAAGTCTTTCTTTTCCCTGGTGTCTAAAGTGACTATCCCCAGTTCCTCATCCCCCTGCCCCACTACATATTGTTCTTCCATTTCCTGACCCTCTGTACTTTTCTCCCATCCCCTTCAGTACCTACTACTGCCCCCTTATTTCCTCACCCCTTCTCTCTCTCACCCAGGTCCACCTCCCACAATCATCCTGTTCCCCCATCAATGAAGGACTGAAGCATCCATACCTTGGTCTTTCTCATAAGCTCCATATGGTCTGTAGGTTGAGTCATCGACATTGTTAGCTTTTGGGCTAGGATCCACTTATCAGTGAGAACACACTATGTGTGTTCCTTTGTTATTGGGTTACCTCACTCAAGATGATATTTCCTAATTGCATCCATTTGCCTGTGAATTTTATGAAGTCATGCATTTTAATTGCTAAGTAGTACTTGAATGTGTAAATGTACCACATTTTCTGTATCTATTTTTCTGTTGAGGGACATCTGGGTTCTTTCCATCTTCTGGTTATTATAAATAAAGCTGCTATGAACATAATGAAGCATGTGTCCTTATTATATGTTGGAACATTTTTTGGTATATGCTCAGTAATGGTATAGTTGGTTCTTCAGATAGAACTATTTCCAATTTTCTCGAGAATTGCCAGACTGATTTCCAGAATGGTTGCACCAGTTTGCAGTCCCACCAACAGTGAATAAATGTTCCTCTCTCTCCACATCCTCACCAACATCTGCTGTCACCTGCAATTTTGATCTTAGCCATTCTGATTAGTGTGAGGTCATTTTGATTTGCATTTCCTTGATGACTAAGGATGTTGACCATTTCCTTAAGTGCTTCTCAGCCATTCAAGATTCCATAGTTGAAAATTCTCTGTTCAGCTCTGTACTCCACTTTTTAATAGAGTTATTTGGTTCTCTGGAGTCTAACTTCCTGAGTTCTTTATATACTTTGGATATTAGTCCTCTATCAGATGTAAGGTTGGTAAAGATCTTTTCCCAATCTGTGGCTTGGCATTTTGTCCCATTGATGGTGTCCTTTGCCTTACAGAAGCATTTCAATTGTATGAGGTTGCATTTGTCAATAGTT
Source organism: Montemys delectorum (assembly GCA_019843815.1). Taxonomy (NCBI): domain Eukaryota; kingdom Metazoa; phylum Chordata; class Mammalia; order Rodentia; family Muridae; genus Montemys; species Montemys delectorum. The sequence goes on from JADRCD010197923.1 coordinate 3,624, forward strand.
GATCTTAAAACATAATCCATTAGAGTACTGTTCAGGATGTTTTTCCCTGTGCCCAAGTATTTGAGGCAAGAATCATTTGTCTCTAATATCTTCAACATCAATGGACTCAATTCTCCAATACAAAGACATAGGCAAACAGACTAGATATATAAACAGGACCCAGCATTTTGCTGCATGAAGGAAACACACCTCAGTGACAAAGACAGACACTATCTCAAATTCAAAGGCTGAAAAAGATTTTCCAAGCAAATGGCCCCAAGAAACAAGCTGCAGTTGCCATTCTAATATCCAATAAAATAGATTTTCAACCAAAAGTTATCAAAAAAGATGGGGAAGGATACTACATACTCATCAAAGGAAAAATCCACCAACATGAACTCTCAATTCTGAATATCATGCCCCAAATGCATGGGCACCCACATATGTAAAAGAAACATTACTGAAATTCAAAGCACACATTGAACCTTATACAATAATAGTGGAAGACTTCAACACCCCACTCTCACCAATGAGCAGAATGTGAAAACAGAAACTAAACAGAGACACGGTGAAACTAAAAGAAGTTATGGACCAAATGGAATTAACAGATATCTACAGAACACTTTACCCTAGAACAAGAGAATAAACCTTCTTCTCAGCATCTCATGGTACCTTCTCAAAAATCGACCATATTATTAGACACAAAACAAACCTCAATAGATACAAAAACATAGAATCAATCTCATGTATTCTATTGGAACACCGCAGATTAAGGCTGGTCTCCAATAACAATAAAAACAACAGAAAGCCCACATACACATGGAAGTTGAACAACTACCTATTTACTCAATGATAACTTGGTCAGGGAAAAAATAAAGAAAGAAGTTAAAGACTTTTTACAATTTAATGAAAATGAAGGCACAACATATCCAAAGTTATGGGTTACAATGAAAGCAGTGTTAAGAGGAAAACACACAGCCCCAAGTGCCTCTGTAAAGAAATTGGAGAGATTATACACTAGCAGCTTAACAGCACATCTAAAGCTCTAGAACAAATACGCCCAAGAGAAGTAAACGACAGGAAATAATCAAACTCAGAGGCACATTTATAAAGAGCATTCCTGTCTGCTAAATGATGCTGCTGAGCCCCTTCAGGGCTCCCCGGAAACTATAGACTTGCCCACTGCACTTTCTTTGACAGCTGAAAGGCATAACCACTCTCCAAGCCTCTTGTCCTTTTTTCGGCTTGAACAAATGCAAGAAGAGACAATTAAGAATAATAATTATTCAAATATTCAGAATCCTCAGCAGGTAAAGATGACCTATGTAAATAATGCATATAATGCATAAATATCTTCCTGCCTTTCTAGTGAAGAGTTCTTGAAAAAATTAACATTGCTTAACTTTTGTTTAGCTTTGCTGGTATTTAGAAATCATCTCTGAGAATTGTAATTATAACAGTAATGAAAATAAAATATGTGATGAAAAGGTTTTGCAGAAAGTAATGTACAGTGCTTTTGTAAAACTTTATGGCAGATTTTATATTAACTCAAAACGACCACATGTAATTTTTTTTGCTTATTAGATGTATGTTTAATATCTAGCTTTCTATATCTGGAATAGTATGCATCAAAAAGTGATAAACAGGATTTTTGTTTGAATTTAGTATTTTATATAAGAAAGGACTAGAAAACACTAAAGTAACACTAAGGAAAATTTTTCACCTAACTTAATTTTTTACAGCAAGTTACTCTGGAAAATATAACTTGTAATGGTTCACTTCAGAAGCTGCTTCCTGGGGACTAGAGAGATACCTCAGTGCACAAGGGCCCTACGGCCCTTCCAGAGGACCCCGGGTTCAAATCCGAGCACCCCCATGGCAGTTCACAACTATCTGTAACTCTAAGACCTGACACTCTCACATAGACATACATGCAGATGTAACACCACCAATGTACATAAAATAAAGGTAAAAAAAAAATGAAAATAGAAGCTGCTTTCTTCTTTAAGTATACATTGATGCTCTTAAATATTGTATCTAAGTAAAGTCAAAGACATGGAAATGTTGTATAAAATTGAAAGAGTAAATTGACTTAAAACACAAACATATCTATTTCTTTAAATGCCAGTTGCAATTTTTATTTTAAATAGAGCTCTATGGCCATTTCAAATTGTGTGTCAATAAGCTTAGCTTTCTGCACATATATTCATCATAACTACACTGTAAAATTTTATACAGTCAATTAAAAAAAGAAATTTCAAGTATCGTTCCACCGTGGACCAATTACCTACTAAGGCTTAGGGTAGCAGTTCAACAGTGGTAATAGCAGCAACACTACTAACATTTAGTTAAGATTTACTCAGTGTTAGACAGTACGTTAATTAATCATCGTGTCTCCACTGGGGACAGACTTGTATATATATTACCACTATTGTTATTATCAGAGTGACTAAAAATGAGAAAACTGGTATCCCTGGGGTTCTGCTAAGAAACTCATGCAGCCATCAGTGGGACTAAAAATTACGTCCTCACAAGCTCGACCTGAAAGAAAAAAAAATGCCAACCTTGCCTTAATTTTCTTTCTTGGTATTCCCTAATCTATCCAAGCTCATTGATTTGCCAGGGAATTTTTAAGATTCAGTAGATCTCCTGGAAGAACTTCAAACTGGGAGTGCCTTGAGATTGTGTCATGTCCAAGAGGAGTGACTTAACTTAGAGTCACATGCTACAGTTTCCCTGGAGCTGACTTACAGTCGGAGAAATGCCCAGGCACCTGAACTTCTGAAGCATGCTCCTGTACTGATACTAAAGGTGACAGGTATGATGAGGTCCTCTATCAGGTGACAGAGGTGACTTTTTAGGGTGTAATTCTTGTGATTTATGTGAGAATGTTTTGAAGTATTTACAAAAGCTTTGTGAATATGTTTTTACTACCAGCAACGAATATTTACTTTAGAACTGAATGAATGTGTGTGTGTGTGTGTGTGTGTGTATGCTCTGCAGTGATCCTCTTTTTTATCTATTGTCACCTCTAAAGGTCTGATATCTGTACCTTAAGTTATATATCAAATAAAAATAGGAGAGCATGTTATTTAATGAAATTCTATCCTTAATTTTATGAAGTAAAATGTAGTACCATTATAAAACACTGCCTGATGATACATAGCAAATATAAAAATGTAAGTAATACAGCACAAACTCATGTTCTGTGTGTGGTTATGGGATATATTTGGCCCAAGTAGTATAATCTTAGCTTAATAGCCCTACCTCTTCTCAGGAAAAGAGAAACTAATGAGGATAAATTAAATGATTACGGCTATTATGATGAACAAATAATTATTTAGACACATGAAAGGCATTCTAGACAAGACTGTTACATCAGAATGTTTTGAAAAAAATCAATTCAGCTGTAAGGCCAAATGGATCTGAAAAAGATGAAAATTAAATACTTAATCTGAGTTGTTATGATACCACCTAAAACTTACTACCCTAGAGCTAGTAGGCTAAAGAAGAGAACATTACAAAACACAATCTTTTTTTTCTTTTTTTCTTTTTTCTTTTTTTTTTTTTTTGTTTTTGTTTTGTTTTGTTTTTCAAGACGGAGTTTTCTCTATATAGCCCTGGAACTCACTCTGTAGACCAGGCTGGCCTCAAACTCAGAAATCCGCCTGCCTCTGCCTCCCAAGTGCTGGGATTAAAGGCGTACGCCACCACTGCCCGGCTAGAAACACTATCTAATGTGAGTGTTGGCAGTTACAAAACAGGAAGCAAAGGGCTATAGGCCAATGATCATTGTACCTAAGACCTACCACAAGGAACAGATCAAAATGGCTAAAAGTACCTAGGAGAACTTTATGCATAATGTCTGGCTTGGCTCCTAGTTGTAACAAGAAGAAAAAAAGAAAAAGAAAGAGAAGAAAAAAGAAAACAGAAGAAAAAAGAAAACAGAAGAAAAAAAGAAAAGAAAAGAAAGCAAAAGAAAAGCCCTTCAAAGTATTCACATGCACAGGAATCTCAGCTTTGCCAGCCATACCCTAGTGGCCTATGGAACACCCAAACAACGTAAACATTCTGTAGTAGCTGAACTCTGGAAGCTGCAAGGATCACAAAATAACCAAAAGATCTTGAATGGGGTCATGCAAAAAGAAATTTCTAGGATTTCTAGTAAATTTAGAAGTTGTATAGGTAGGATCCTTTTTTGTCCTTAGATGCAGATACCATGATTATGATTTGTGTTTTGTTTGTTTTTCTCTCACGTATTCCATCCTGACTGTGATTTCCCTACCTCTCACTCTTCCCTTCAAAAATTAAAAGTAAAAAAGAGAGAGCAGGAATATTCACTGAACATGGCCTAATGAGATACAGTAATACTGAGCACAAATATTATAGCTGGGTGTGGCAATCCAGTAGGGGGAAAATGTTCCAAGAGAAGCAAAAAAGTAACTTAGGTAGGATCTTTAATTACACAAAGAACAGAGAGGGAGAGAGAGAGAGAGAGAGAGAGAGAGAGAGAGAGAGAGAGAGAGAGAGAGACAGAGACAGAGACAGAGACAGAGAGAGACAGACAGACAGAGAGACAGAGAGAGACAGCGAGACAGAGAGAGACAGAGACAGAGAGAGACAGAGAGAGGGAGAGAGAGAGAGAGAGAGAGAGAGAGAGCATTGAAAGTTGCAAAAGAAAAAAGTCATACATAAAGGGAAAGACACTAGAATATCTGATTTTTCAATGTAAAAGAAAAAATCCATAATGTCCTGGAGCAAAGACCACAGATGGCAAAGACTACTGTTCCCAAGAAAACTATCTGCCATAGTTGAACAAGAAAAATATACACAGGCTAAACAATTCATGTTATCCAAACCAACAGAGTACACTAAAAGCAGCATTTCGGACTGAATAAACAGACCCAAGAAAGTATAAGAAAACAAATAAAGATATAATTATTGAAACGCACAGTAGATTAAGAATACAAACAGTAAATGAACAATAAAATGACTACAATTAACATCCATCTTTAAATAATAACTTTAAATATTGATGTCCTCAATTCTACAGTTAAAAGATACAGGTTAGCTGAATAAATTAAGAAACAAAAATCCAGCTTTTGCTGTCTATAAGAAACTCTTCTCTGCAGCTCCTTGGGTCTTTTCTCTAGCTCCTTCATTGGGGACCCTGTTCTCAGTCCAATGGATGGCTGTGAGCCTCTACATCTGTATTAGTCGGGTACTGTCAGAGCCTCTCAGGAGACAGCTATATCAGGCTTCTGTCATCCAGCACTTGCTGGCATCCACAATAGTGTGTGGATTTGATGATTGAATATGGGAAGGATTCTCAGGTGAAACAGTCTCTGGATTGTCCTTCCTTCAGTCTCTGCTCCAAAGTTTGTCTCTGCAACTCCTTCCATGGGTATTTTGTTGCCCGTTTTTAGGACGAACAACAATATGAACTAACTAGTACCTTCAGAGCTTCCAGGGACTAAACCACCAACCAAAGAGTACACATGGTGGGACTAATGGCTCCAGGAGCATGTGTATAGCAGAAGATGGTCTAGTTGGTCATCAATGGGAGGAGAGGCCCTTGGTCCTGTGAAGGTTCTATGCCCCAGTGTAGGGGAATCCCAGGGCCAGGAAGTGGGAGAGGGTGGGTTAATGAGCAGGGGGAGGGAGGAGGGAACAGGTGGTTTTTTTCTTTCTTATTTTATTTTTCTTCTTTTTTTTTTTTTTTTTTTTTGAGGGGAAACTGGGAAAGGAGATATCATATGACATGCAAATAAAAAAATATCTAATAAAGAAAAAAAAAAGAAGGAAAAAGAAACTCTTCTCTAACTGAGGGAAAGGAGGTCCAGTGACCGGCCCAAATTGGGATCCAGCTCAAGGTGAGGCTCCGAGGCCTGACCCTATCACTGATACTATGGTATGCTTACAAACAGGAGCCTAGCATGGCTATCCTCCAAGAAGCCAAACAAGAAGCTGACTGAGACAGATGCAGATACTTAACACCCAACCAATGGACTGAAGTGGAGGACCCCTTTTGTTGAATGAGGGAAAGGCTGGAAGAAGTTGAGGAAGGGGTCGACCCCATAGAGAGACCAGCAGTTTCAACTCACCTGCACCCCTGAGATCTCTCAGACACTGGGCCACCAACCAGGCAGCATACACTAGCTAGTACAAGTTCCTGGACACATACAGCAGAGGATTGCCTAGTCTGGCCTCAGTGAAGCACCTAATCCTTGAGAGACTTGAGCCCGCAGGGAGTGAGGAGGCCTGGAAGAGTGGGGTGGGGTGCGGTGGGGAGGGGCTGGGGACCTCCTCTTGTTGAGGTGGAGGAGGAGGAATGGAATGAGGAACTGTCAGAACAGGAGGAGGATAACGACTGGATTGTAAAAAGAGATTAAAAATAATTTTTAAAAAAATTTAGGTATAATATTTTTTTAAAAAAAGAAACTCTTCTCAGCTTTAAAGATAGGCACCACTTTAAAGTGAAAGGAAGAGAAAAGGTAACCTAAGCAAATGAGAACAGGAAGCAAGGCATAACCAGTGTCCTGGTATCCCACAAAGGAAAAGTAGATTTCTAACTGTTGCAGGGGCGAGGAGGGGGATATTCACTATAATTGAGAAAATAATTAATAAAGAAAGGCGTTACAACCCTAATAAACTTATATACACAAAATTAAATAATACACATCCCTGAAATTTTCATCTTTTTACCATAGTAGAATAGTGTCCTATTGAAGACATGTATGATATTGTTATCAGTTCATCAGTTAGAGGATAAGGTTACTCCTATTTATTAGCGTTTATGAATTAAGCAGCAATGAACATGGAAGAGCAAGTACCTGGGAAGTAGGATGTCTACACGTTTGTGATATGCCAAAAAGGTGGAATATATAGGTCATGCGGTAGATTTAATTTTTGATATTTAAAAATTCTCCATACTGATTTCTAGAGTGGCTATATCAATTTACAATTGCACCAACAGTGAATAGAGACTCCCATTTCCCCATATTCTCATCAGTGTCTACAGTCATTTGTTTTCTTGATCTTAACCATTTTAACTGAAATAAGATGGAAACTGTAGTTTACATTATGCTAATTGCTAAGGACAATGAAGCCATTTTGAGGTCATTTTTATTGCTTCTATGAGAATCCTTTGTTTAGAGCCCTGGCTCATTTTCTCCTCGTGGATGTTTGTAGCCTGAAAGTGCTCCTCTACAGAGACCTCCTACAGAGATTAGGGAACACACTTCCCTGTTCAGCTGTACATAATAACCCTGCCTCCTCACTCAGTTGTATACAATAAACCGGTCTCCTAGACTCATATCTTAAAAGTAAATGTGTTGAGTGTCCAGTCTAGCTGTTAGTGCATCTCCATCAGAATGTGGCACCCACCTAATCACAACTTTTCTGTGTATGTGTCTGTATGTCTATGGTTTCTTCATTCCTGTCACTCTGGGTCAATCCCTGAGCCATGGTATATGTTGGCTAATCATACAACACACTAAACACACATAAGCACACCTATATATACAGATATTAGTGAACTTTGTTGGTTACATTAAACCCAAAATGTACTCTTTTGCCTAAATGCATTTATTTTATTGGTTACAATGCTGTTTATTTTGTTGGTTACAAGTTAGTGTTACACTTTAAGAAAGGTAACCAATGCTTTATTTTTTCATGTATATGTAAGTTTTTCAAGTTTCACATTCCAAATTGCACTGTCTAGTTACAAATTATAGTACTGCTGGTAGATATAGCTCAGTTAGTAGTTTGTTTGCCTAGAATTCATGAAGCCCTGGGTTAAAGCCCAACCACCACATAAACTGAGCGTGGTTGTACATGACTATAATCCCAGAATTCAGTAGGTAGAATCAGAAGGATTAGGAGTTCAAGGTCATCTTCAGCTACATGCCAACTTTAAGATTTGCCTAGGATATATGAGACCCATTATCAAAAAGGAAAAGGAGAAATATAATATCAACACAGTTTCATTTGAGACTTATGACATAAGGACTCAACTACAGCATTATATTATCTAGAATATACTTTGTAGCCTGGAACTTGTTACAGTCCTCCAGCCTCCGCCTCCCAGCCTCTGGAATTATAGGCACAAACCACTGCTCCCAGCTCATATTAATTCTTACCCCCAACTTTGGTTTTTCAAGGATTTCTCTGTTATACAGAGCCCTAGATGTCCTGAATTTACTTTATGGACAAGACAGGCCTGGAACTCATAGACATCCACCTGCCTTTGCCTCCTGAGTGCTGGAATTAAAGGCATGCACCATCATGCCTAGCTTATATTAATTTTTATAATTAATAAAAAATCCACTGCTCTCTTGTAATAAACAACATTTATGGACATTTTTATTGCTTTCTATTTCATGTATGCAATTTCTACAACTGATAGGTATAAAAACACTGGGGGCTTTCATGCTATAAAATTACCTTACCTATGGAATTGCACTGTTAAATATTCGGTTTTTCCAGAAAGCATCTAGCAAATACTTTCATTTTACTGCACAGTGACCTGTGCCTTGGCAACAGAAGTCAACACTTTGTGGACCTAAAACCCCAAAGGACATTTCTAGAGAGTAAGATGTGCATTCATTATGAGTATATGTCAATTCAAAGCCAACAATGATGTGTAACCAGGCAAATACCTATCCAGGTGACAAATATACACATACACATAGCCCATCCAGAACATAGCAAATATATTCACCTCTTTATGTTCTCTTGTCAACAAACATTCAAAATAGTATCCCATTATAATTACCACATATTACATATATTATACACATAAAGCAACCATATTTTAATTCTTCAAATAAGTTGTATTGTACATATTTAAAGTATAGAAAATATATAGCATGATTATTGTGGTAGAATAAATGAATGTATTCTCTTCATTTAGAAAATACCCTGCATGCAATACAATATTATTAATTACATTTCTAACAGTGCACATGTAATGTTTATCCTTTATGTTATGCCATTTGACATATATCTACCTATGCCCTACCTCCTAACCCCTGGTAATCACTATTTTAGTCTGTATTTTATATATTTGGTGCTTTTTTAGAATCTACATATAATTAAGAGAATAAAATATTTGTTTCTCAGTGAAAAGCAGAAAGATGAACTCTTTTTTTTAAAGAGTCAGTAACATCTCACTGTGGGGGGTGTCTGTTTTTCAGTGTGTGTCTCTGTGTGTGTGTCCACAGTTTCTTTATCCATTCAAAGTTGGACGCACATGTTATTAGTACTGTGTGTGAGTGTGAGTGAGTGACTGAGATAGAAAGAGAGAGAGAGAGTGTGTGTGAGTGTGTGTGTGTGTGCTTGTGTGTTGCACGCAGAGTTTCAGAGATGCAATGAGCATGGGGTGCAATTGCCTTTAAGAGATTATTTCACTTCCTTTTGCTATATACCCAGAACACTGCTTATTGACTTTCTGGTACTTCTATTTTTAATTTCTTTAGTACCTTCTATATATTTCTCATAATTTCACTAATCAGCATTCCCACCAATATAGTAAATAGGGCTTTCTTTTTCCAGCTCACATTTATTCTATTGTTCTTGTTGTTGTTGTAGATGTGGGAACATCTCATAATGATTTAGATTTCCATTTCCCTGCTCATTAGTGAAGTCAAACACATTTTCATGTTAATCATTTTTATCATCTTTGTAGTACATTTTTAGTTTGGAATTTTGTACTGCTTTTATTACATAGCACACACTTCATAAATAGAATGCACTACACCATTATACTATATTTCAATCTAAAGCAGGTATAGTTGCTCTCTGTGTCAAGTACTAGTTCTAAGCTCAGGTGCTAATCGTCAGTAATTGATAAAACAAAGCAGGTGACTATGAATTGCCAACATCAGAAAGCACTGCCAAATGACAGCAACAGCAGCACTGCTAACCACACTCAGCTGCAAAGTTTGCTGTCAACAGTAAGCACAGGTCAGCTAGCTGGAGTCCTGGAATTCAGAATCAGTCCTGAGACTTTAAATACATACTTACTCTCAAAACATCAGCATACAATTTCCCCATGTAATTTCCCCATGTCATTAGTTCTGAATTTGACCTGAAGAGCAGGAAAAACTCTTCTGTTACACACCAGGCAGAAACACTGCTTTACTTCTAGATATGGTGTAAGACTGGAAATATGAAGGTTTGTGAGAGAGAGAAACCCAAAATGCTATTGTGTACTACTAATAGCAATGCAAAATGAAATGTATGGTAAAATAGATATATACAAACTACTGTAATATATGAGTGATAATTTTTGAAGAAAAATGTGGAAAGTTTTGTAAGAATTTATGTTCAAATATTCAGAACTATTTTGCAATGTTGATTATTTATGGTCTGTGTATTTGGTTAGCGATTAACATCCACTCATGTGTGAGCTTGTAAATTCTGATCCTTCTATCTTTAGCTGAGTGTAGCATTTTCTTTTATGTTAAACAGTGGCAAGGCATTCAGAGTACAAAAGAACAAAAAGGAAGCTCTGTGGACATTGGTCACGTATACATATTGACACACGCTTCACAAAACCTTCCCAAGAAAACCTAAGCGTATCTAGGCTAGCCCATACTATGTTATTCATAGTCCTTAAAAAATGACTGAAATAACATTCTTCTTTTGTTTCCTCTTCGGGGGTATAGTATTCCTCCCTAGTTAAAATGAAAACATTAAGGAACCAGAAACTTCCCATCCTTTCCTGCTAAAAATCCTGTCTGACACCTACTTGCTGGCCGGGAAATTTGAATTAGGTCGCTATGCATGAATGCACAGAAAATTGTGTCTGGGTCCTCTAACCCTGAAAATCTTAGTCCCATTCCTCTCTTTCTTGTTTTATTTTGTTTCATTTTGTCTGTTTGTTTGATAGTAGTACTGTTTTATTTTTTTTAATTAATTAATTAATATACATACCAAAATTCTGCCTTCCCTCGCATTTCCTCCCTCCCAGAGAACCTCCCCTAAGCCCCTCCCCTTCACTGAGAGGGTGGGACCACCCAGGTATCCCTCACTTAAGTGCATCCAGTCTTTACAGGGCTAGGTGCATCATCTCCCACTGTGGCCAGAAAAGGCAATTCTGTGTGCCAGGGACCTCAGTCTAGCCCGTGTATGTTCTTTGGTTGGAGGCTCAATCTCAGAGAGTCCCAAGGATCCAAGTTAGTTGATCTGTTGGTCTTCCTATGGAGTTCCTATCCCCTTCAGGGCCTTCAATCCTCCCCCGACCTTAAATTCTTCCATAAGAGGCACCAACTTCCAACCAATATTTGGCTGTGAGTATCTGCATCTGTTTCCAGTCAACTGCTGGGTAGAGCCTCTCACAGGACACCCATGCTAGACTCCTTCCAGCAAGGATATCACTAATAGCGTCAGGAATTGGTGCTTGCCCACAGGATTGGTCTCAAGTTAGGCCAGTTATTGTTGGCCATTCCTTCAGTCTCTATCTGTCTTTGTTCCTGCATTGCTTTTAGACATAACAATTTTGGGGTAGAAAGTTTGGTGGGTGGGTTGGGGTTCTTATCCCTCCACTGGGGGTTCCTACCTGGCTACAAGAGGCGGCCTCTTCTGGTTTCATGATCTCACTCTTCTCAATCACTACAGTCTTGAATTTGTCGGGTTTCCAGAAAATGTGTGAAGTTTATTGCCAAGTGTAAAAAACTTAAAAATGCATAACCAAATGAGATTCGCAAAGTCTAGTGACACGCACAAGTAAATCTTGTATTCCGTGCATCGTAATTCCCACATGCTTTTTTGTGGGAATGCAAAGTTAGTCATGGCATTACATAAGCAGAAAGTATAGCAAGCACTACAAATCTGCATAAAGACATGAGATTATTTCCTAAAATGTACTTCATGAATCCATGCCATGTTTTGTAAGGAAAAATAATCCAGCTTGACTGAAATTACATCCATATACCAATCAGTATCTTAGTTACACTGCAATAACATCAGAGCCTACAATTTCAGCAGAATTTTACCATATCTCTTGTTTAGCCACATTTTTTTCCTTTGGCCCCCCAGGAAAATATTCATGAGGTAAAAATGGTAATACAAAAATAATAATTTGAAAAACATTATATGAAGTGAGTTGTTGCTTCTCGACTGGATGCCAGTTTAAATTGAGCTAATTTGTTTTAGCAGTAGCTTAAGAAAACCCCAGCACAGCGGCCCAACAATTATGTCCAGGTGCAAGAACTTAATTCAACAAATTCTAGGTGGATTCACCCCTTCTGCACCGTAGGCACCATTTTCAGCTGTAGCTGAATTCAGATGGCTTGAAAACCCTGTGTAAATATGGCCCAGCCAGTCTTTGAACAGAGATGTTGAAATGTTCCCAAAATTATCAATAATAAAAAGTGGTATTTTTGTGGACAGAATCCCATTCTCTGGGAGAAAGTAGCTTGATCAGAAGTTTTCAGAAAATGGAAACAATGTAGAGAAAGGGATTTATTATTTTAGGGTTTTATTTCCCCCTTGAACA
>JADRCD010197924.1:0-41059 GCA_019843815.1 Montemys delectorum
CTTAGCAGTTGAACCTAAGCCTCTCTGTGCATGTGCCTTTGTGTTTGGTAAATATTATGGAGTGACACACACTGTTTAGAGAAAGTAGCAACCAATATAGGAACTAGGGACAATCTGAAGCTTCATATAAATCCAGTCCTCTTCTTGTCCACCTTAAAAATTCCTTTAAAATGGTTGTGCTTAAGTAGAAGCACCTTCTACATTTATCTGTAACACACACCTTGTTTCCCAGCACACAAGTAGACACACCACACAAACCTATGAATATGTGCCAAAGCCAATGTCAGTTTTCACATACGTATCAAAATGGTATGGCCTATTGACCCTGTGAAGAACACAAGCCAATGAGACTTTAGATGTAATAGATTGTGGCCTCCACCCTTTGTGAGATCAGATAGTAGATCATTTTTAATAGACACCATATTATAAAACATATGATGAATTTAGAAGGTAAAGAATAATTGTTCACCAGTATAAGTGAACTAGACAAATTACAATCAACATTCTTGATCAAGAGTATAGTTTAAGATTTTAAAATCTGTAAATGTATTGATGAGCCTATGCTGAATTTGGGTGTATGTGCATGAATGAATGACTGTGTGCATATGTGTGTGTGGTGTGTTTGTATGATACATGTGTGTGGTGTGTGTGTGTGTGTGTGTGTGTGTGTGTCATTTGAATAGTAGTACTCACTTATCTGTTAAAACTGGACGAGGCTTTGATAAGCAAACTCAGGTATTTTGCAAGAGCATCATGTGGATCTCTCAATTCTTTCCCTAGCTCCTTCACACTATCTTTTTACAAAATAGAAAATCTTCTTTTCTGTTTTGTTTTGTTTTTTTAGGTTTGTTCATTTCCTTTTTGTTTTTGTTCATTGTATGATTTTCTTTCTCTCTTTCTCTTTCTTTCTTTCTTTCTTCCTTTCTTTCTTTCTTCCTTTCTTCCTTTCTCTCTTATTTGTCAGACATCTAAGGGATGTTACTTATTTCCATTTTCTATAGACCTTATTAATTATTTTTTGCTGTTTCACTTTATCAACTTGTACTTATTGACACAACTCAGCCTCTCATACATTATCAGACTCTAATATTTCTGATTCTCCTCTATTCACAGAATATTATTGCATTTGTGATTCTTTCTACAATTCTTTGCCTATACCTGAAGCCATGCACCCATTATTCTGCTTTTTGGATAAATGAATCTGGTTAGTGTTTCTAAATGAAGTTTCATTTTCTAAGAGTTTCATTTTCTAAGAGCAACTTTAGTTTTCTTAACTAGAAAAAACACGGGTCTTTGTGGAAGTGGTTGGTTCTACAGTACAAATAAAAGTTTACAAGAATAACCAACTATAACTTAGAATAATAAACAAGAAATAAACAGAAAAAAAAACAAGCCACCTAGGAATAGATAAAAGAAGAAATGCAACCAACTTAAAGAACCTCCACTAGCTTAAATTTGTATAACTTGTAAAAGAAAAATAGTAAATATTTGTATTGTACCCCCAAGTGCATATAAGTATCCTTTAAAGCAAAATTAAGTAAACTAATTGTTGAAAAACAAAAATAATGTCAAAACAGTCCACTTCCTATAAGAAATTTGAAAGGAGCTATGTAGATATCCACTGAAATTAGTAGAAGTGTAACATTCCATTATTTTAATGATACATGGTAATAATAACTGCTTTTCAAAGACTATCATATATTAATAGGAAAAATAATCTCTACTTGGCAGAAAAAAATTTATAGCTGCAACATTTGTATATATCTTTAGTTGGGTGTGTATATAGCAAGGCTGCACTTTTGACTTGGAAATATAGGCAATTCATCAGTGGCAGGAGAACATGGTATTCCTATGATACATGTCTTAGTGACAGCACAAAAATTCATTCTGTAGTGCTAAGACTGAGTATCTGAGATAGAGCAGTTTACAAAGAATCAGGACAATAACTAACTTATAATTACAAACCTAGATTGTTGAGTATCAATGTATCTTTCTGAAAGGCTATGCTATTATGAAAATGGTACCCTGAGTATACTATAAAATAAATACCGCATATACTCACTCATTTCTTTTGAGAAGAAAAGTTATGACCCCAGATGCTAATTAAGGAGGAGGAAAGAGACAGAATAAATCATTCCATTTATAATGGTACTAAAACTAGGAACCCTTCAAGATTAATTACTGCTTATAGGGGTCATGTTTTAATATTTCTATATTGGCAATTAACTTCAAATATTCATTTTAGCAAGAGAAGTCATTCAACATTAATATAACATAAATAACACAATATTTGCCTAATTATTTTAAACTGGTTTAATTAATCAAATAGTATTTACATTAATCATAAAAAATCATTTGTTTCAATAATCTGTATACTAGCAAAGTTTATAAAACATTTGCAAACATCATAATAAACATGATTTGATTTGATATTTAAAAATATTAACTACATTTTTAATCAACTAAAATATTTATTTTGTAAATGAATGTTGGACATTTCAAAATAAAGATGACCAGTGGCAAGGATATTGTATGCTCAGTTAAAGAAATTCTAAAAAGTTTACATATAACTGGCATAAATACATATCCCAAAGTTATGGAAAACAATAATATATTGTTGCTGCTATTGCATATATACAGGTACAATAAAGCTTGTACAAAAAAAAAAACAGCACAGATTAAGGAATAAAACAGAATAAGGTTCAACAGAATAAAACATGGTATCTTTTAGAATCATAGTATCAGAAGGAAAAGCAAATTTACATGAAACTTGAAATAACTTATCCTGAAAAATATTAAATGTTCATTAGACCTTAAGTAAGTATATGAACAAAATGTAATAATTCTTTTAAAACACCACCTTAAAAAATATAGACACAAATATATAAACTAAAATCACCAAGGCAAAAGAGCCCAATGTCAATTCTCAGTTATCTCTTTTGGAGTTTTTGCCAATTAAGATTCCATAGACCCCCCCAAAACATTACAGGCTATCAGCAGGGCTTAAGACCATAAGATTCTATTACTGAAAATGACATAAACTTGAATTATATGACAAGGCCATATCAAACTGATGATGATATGTAAGCTTCATTTTTACTTGTTGTCTTCTGTGATAATAGGAATGGCTACCAGAGAAGAAATATAAATACCCATGTTATCCAACTATGAATTTTGAGAGAAACACTAATGACTCATCTGTCAAAACTACTCAATGGTGGTGAATAGTGACATAAACATTACAGGAACAACCAAACACTTTCTGATTATATTTAAGACATATTCAGTAAGATAAAATGCATGCTGGGAGCCCTATTCAGGCAATTACCTATAGCCAGACTTGTCATAGTCTCTACAATAGAAATTACCACTATTATTCTGCTTAATACTAAATCCTAACAAGTTATTAGAACATCCACGTATTAAGATATTGCTCAGTGCTCAACAAGTAGGCTTCTAATTGTAGTAGATAGTAGTTAAAACAGTCTCAAAACTACCCATGGTGCAGAGAACAAGAGACTGTAGAATGTTGGATTCTAAAGGGAATGTACATGCTGCATAGGGACTTCTAAAGAAGTTCTAGAGGATAATCAAGAACAATGGCAGTAGCGTATAATATTCGGTAGTCAATCAAAGAGATTATCGAACAATTCCAACAGAGTTATCACATTCCTAGCACTGTTTTATTTCTTATTAGTACAGCAAATTATTGAAATAACATATGTTCTTAAATTTCTAAACATTTTAAGTAACTAGATAAGTATTGGGTAATATTGGAAACTTTTACTGTAGCTGTGGTTAACATTAGAGAGAAATTGTCCCATTAACTAACAAAAAAGTATATTTCTCTATGAAATTTTCCTTTAAGAATGAAAAATTTGTTGCTATAAGCAATCCTATATGACCTATAACCAATGTTTTATTTATTTTCATTTATTTGTTTAGAATAATAGAAGTTTTAAGAATAAATAGCAGCTTGATTTGTTTAATAGTTAAATATATTTATCAAGCAAAGAACATATTAAGAATGAAGTTAACAACATTATACAGACTAAATAGTTTATATTTATGAACATATATATATACATATACATATATGAAATTAACAATAGTTAATGAATAAAGAATTCATGAATTTTAAAGAAAGCATGGAAATGTATTTGAGATTGTATATGTGTTATTTTGGAAGAAGTAAGGGGAAGGAAGAATTGATGTAATGATATTATAATCTCAAAAAATATTGAAAGAAGTAATAGAAATTACTTTCTAAATACCAAAATTCTTCCATTTCACATTTAATAGCTCACCATTAA
The DNA here is from genome assembly GCA_019843815.1 of Montemys delectorum. Classification (NCBI taxonomy): domain Eukaryota; kingdom Metazoa; phylum Chordata; class Mammalia; order Rodentia; family Muridae; genus Montemys; species Montemys delectorum. The sequence goes on from JADRCD010197924.1 coordinate 4,314, forward strand.
TTTACACATTATATTTTTTTATCAATGAACAATACATACAAATCCATATGGGGCTTCTCAAACTTGTACAAATAAATTTGTAGTGTGTAAAATTTCTTTAGAAAATGATTGAGTAAAAATTTTTAGTGAAAAGGTACTGAATCACTCACCTCACAGTTAAAGAAATAAATGTATTTTGATGAGAGGATGATAGATACACAGAGATAACTTCACTATCCCTGAAGACTTCCAAACTAGAGGCAAATGACTTAATAAGTGAGATTGAGATCTCACCTTTTTTTTTTTTAACATATTTTCTTTATGCACATGTAAATTTTTCTTTTCTCAGTTTCTCCTCCAAAACAAACAAACAAACAAACAAACAAAAACAAGAAGAACAAACTGCTGTTGCCTCCCCCCTCACCATGCCTGCCACCCCATACTCTCCCACTTATTGACCCTGGCATTCCCCTATACTGGGGCACCAAAACTTCACAAGGCCGAGGACCTCTCCTCCTATTGATGATCACGTTTGCAATCCTCTACTATACACATGCTGCCCGAAACATTCAGTCCCACCATGTTTAGTCATCAGTAGAGAATTCTTTGTTTAGCTCTATACCCCTTTTTTTAATATGATTATTTAGTTCTCTGGAGACTAACTTCTTGAGTTCTTTGTATACATTGGATATTAGCCCTCTATCAGATATAGGGTTGGTAAAGATCTTTTCCCAATTTGTTGGTTGCCATTTTGTCCTATTGACAGTGTCTTTTGCCTTTCAGAAGCTTTGCAATTTTATGAGGTCCCATTTGTCAATTCTTGATCTTAAAGCAGAAACTATTGGGGTTCTCTTCAGGAAATTTTCCCCTGTGCCTATTTGCTCAAGGTTCTTCCCCACTTTCTTTTCTATTAGTTTCAATGTATCTGGTTTGATGTAGAGGTCCCTGATCCACTTGGACTTGAGCTTTGTACGAGGAGAAAGGAATGGATCAATTTGCATTTTTCTCCATGCTAACCGCCAGTTGAGCCAGAACCATCTGTTGAAAATGCTATCTTTTTTCTACTGTATGGTTTTAGCTCCTTTGTCAAAGATCAAGTGACTATAGGTGCATGGGTTCATTTCTGGGTCTTCAATTCTGTTCCATTGATCTACCTGCCTGTCACTGTACCAATAGGACGCATTTCTTTATCACAATTGCTCTGTAATACAGCTTAAGATCTGGGATTGTTATTCCACCAGAGATTCATTTATTGTTAAGAAGAGATTTGGCTATCCTGGATCTTTTGTTATTCCAGATGAATTTGCAAATTGCTCTTTCTAAGTTTGTGAAGAATTGAGTTGGAATTTTGATGTGGACTGCATTGAATTTGTAGATTGCCTTCGGTAAGATGGCCATTTTTACTATATTAATCCTGCCAACCCATGAGCATGGGAGATCTTTCCATCTTCTGAGATCTTCTTCAATTTCCTTCTTCAGAGACTTGAAGTTCTTGTGAAACAGATCTTTTACTTGCTTAGTTAGAGTTACACCAACGTATTTTATATTATTTGTAACTATTGTGAAAGGTGTTGTTTCCCTAATTTCTTTCTCCCCCTGTTTATCCTTTGTGTAGAGGAAGGCTTCTGATTTGCTTGAGTTAATTTTATATCCAGCTACTTTGATGAAGTTGTTTATCAGGTTTAGGAGCTCTCTGGTGAAATTTTTGGGGTCACTTAAGTATACTATCATATCATCAGCCAATACTGATAATTTGACTTCTTCCTTTCCAACTCTTATCCCGTTGCTCTCCTTCTGTTGCCTAATTGCTCTGACTAGAATTTCAAGTACAATATTGAATAGGTAGGGAGAGAGTGGGCAGCCTTGTCTAGTCCCTGATTTTAGTGGGATTGCTTCAAATTTCCCTCCATTTAGTTTGATGTTGGCTACTGGTTTCCTGTATATTGCTTTTACTACATTCAAGTATGGGCCTTGAATTCCTGATCTTTCCAAGACTTTTATCATGAAGGAATGGTGGATTTTGTCAAATGCTTTCTCCACATCTAGTGAGATGATCATATTGGTTTTTCTTTGAGTTTATTTATGTAGTGAATTATGTTGATGGATTTCCGTATATTGAACCATGCCTGCATCTCTGGGATGAAGCGTACTTGATCATGGTGAATGATCATTTTGATGTGTTCTTTGATTCAGTTTGCAAGAATTTTGTTGAGTATTTTTGCATCGATATTCATAAGGAAAATTGGTCTGAAATTTTCTTTCTTTGTTAGGTCTTTGTGTGGTTTAGGTATAAGAGTAATTGTAGCTTCATAGAACAAATTAGGTAGAGTACCTTCAGTTTCTATTTTGTTGAATAATTTGAGGAGTATTGGTATTAGGTCTTCTTTGAAGGTTTGATAAAACTCTGCACTAAAACCATCTGGTCCTGGGCTTTTTTTGGTTGGGAGACTATTAATGACTGTTTCTATTTCATTAGCAGATATGGGACAGTTTAGATCGTTGATCTGGTCTTGATATAACTTTGGTACCTGATATCTGTCTAGAAAATTGTCCAATTCATCCAGGTTTTCTAGTTTTGTTGAGTATAGGCTTTTGTAGTAGGATTTCATGATATTTTAGATTTCCTCTGTTGTTATGTCTCCTTTTTCATTTCTGATCTTGTTAATTAGTAAACTATCTCTGTGCCCTCTAGTTAGTCTGGGTAAGGGTTTATCTATTTTGTTGACTTTCTCAAAGAACCAGCTCCTGGTTTGGTTGATTCTTTGTATAGTTCTTTTTATGTGCATTTGGTTGATTTCATGCTTGAGTTTGATTATTTCCTGCCTTTGACACCTCTTGGATGAATTTGCTTCTTTTTGTTCTAGTGCTTTCAGTTGTGCTGTCAAATTGCTGCTGTATGCTCTCTCCAGTTTCTTTTTGGAGGCACTTAAAGCTGTGAGTTTTCCTCTTGGACTGCTTTCATTGTGTCCCATAGGTTTGGGTATGTTGTGACTTCATTTTCATTAAACTCTAGATAGTTTTTAATTTCTTTCTTTATTTCTTCCTTGATCAAGTTATCATTGAGTAGAGTGTTGTTATGTTTCCTTTGTATGTGGGCATTCTAGTTTTTATGTTTTTATTGTGGAGCAACCTTAGTCCATGGTGATCTTATAGGATACAAGGAATTATTCAATCTTCTTGTATCTGTGGAGGCCTGATTTGTGATCAATTATATGGTCAATTTTGGAGAAGGTACCATGAGGTGCTGAGAAGAAGGTATATCCTTTTGTTTTAGGATAAAAAGTTCTATAGATATCTGTTAAATCCATCTGTTTCATGACTTCTGTTAATCTCACTGTGTCCTTGTTTAGTTTCTGTTTCCATGATCTGTCCATTGCAGAGAGTGAGGTGTTAAAATATCCCACTACTATTGAGTGTGGTGTAATGTGTGCTTTGAGCTTTAGTAAAGTTTCTTTTATGAATGTAGATGCCCTTGCATTTGGAGCATAGAGGTTCAGAATTGAGAATTCATCTTGGTAGATCATACCTTTGATGAATATAAAGTGTCCCTCCTTATCTTTTTTGATCACTTTAGGGTGAAAGTCGATTTTATTCGATATTAGAATGGCTACTCCAGCTTTTTTCTTGGGACTATTGGCTTGGAGAATTGTTTTCCAGCCTTTTATTCTGAGGTAGTGTCTGTCTTTGGCACTGAGGTGGGTTTCCTGTATGCACCAAAATGTTGGGTCCTGTTTATGGACCCAATCTGATAGTCTATATCTTTTTATTGGTGAATTGAATCCATTGATGTTAATAGATATTAAGGAAAAGTAATTGTTGCTTCCTGTTAGTTTTGTAGTTAGAGCTGGCGTTCTGTTCATGTCTCTATCTTCTTTTAGTTTTGTTGGAAGATTACATTTTTGCTTTTTCAGGGATGTAGTTCCCCTCCTTGTGTTGGAGTTTTCCATTTATTACCCTTTGAAGGGCTGGATTTGTGGAAACATACTGTGTGAATTTGGTTTTGCCATGGAATACTTTGGTTTCTCCATCTGTCCTGATTGAGAGTTTTGCTAGGTATAGTATTCTAGGCTGGCATTTGTGTTCTCTTAGGCTCTGTATGACATCTGCCCAGGATCTTCCAGCTTTCCTAGTTAATCTCTGGTGAGAAGTCTGGTATAATTCTGATAGGCCTGCCTTTATATGTTACTTGACCTTTTTCCCTTACTGCTTTTAGTATTCTCTCTTTGTTTTGTGCATTTGGTGTTTTGATTATTATGTGGAGGGAGGAATTTCTTTTCTGGTCCAGTCTATTGGGAGTTCTACAGGCTGCTTGTATGTTAATGGGCATCTCTTTCTTTAGGTTAGGGAAGTTTTCTTCTATAATTTTGCTAAAGATATTTACTGGCCCTTTAAGTTGGAGGTCTTCACTCTCTTCTATACCTATTATCCTTAGGTTTGGTCTTCTCATTGTGTCCTGGATTTCCTGGATGTTTTGGGTTAGTGTCCTTTTGCATTTTGCATTTTCTTTGACTGTTCTGTTAATGTTATCTATGTTATTTTCTGCCCCTGAGATTCTCTCTTCTATCTCTTGTATTCTGTTGGTGATGCTTGCATCTATGTTTCCTGACTTTTTTCCTAAGATTTCTAACTCCTGGGTTGTCTCTTTTTGTGATTTCTTTATTGTTTCTACTTCCATTTTTAGAACCTGAATGGTTTTACTCAATTCAGTCACCTGTTTGTTTGTGTTTTCCTGCAATTCCTTAAGGTATTTTTGAGTTTGCTCTTTAAGGGCTTCTACTTGTTTACTTGTTATATCCTGTAATTCTTTATGGGATCTTTTTTGTTTCCTCATTAAGGGCTTGTACCTCTTTATCTGTGTTCTCCTGTATTTCTTTAAGGGAGTTATTCATGTCTTTCTTAAGTTCCTCTATCAGCATTGTGAGATATGTTTTTAGATCCAAATCTTGCTTTTCTGGTGTTTTGGGATGTCCAGGTATTGCTGTGGTGGGAGTGCTAGGTTCTGATGAAGCCAAGCAATCTTGGTTTCTGTTGGTAGGATTCTTGCTTTTGCCTTTCGCCATCTCTTGATCTCTGGTGTTAGATGTTTTTGGTGTCTCTGACTAGAGCTTGTCCTGTCCCTGCAGTCCTGCAACTCTCCTTCCACTCCTGAGGCCTGCGCCTTCCAGCTGGTCCTGCCTGCATCTCTGGGCTGAAGCATGCCCTGGAGGCAGGCCCTCCACTAGCAGGGAAGGGGCAGAGCTGGTTGCTGATCCAGCTCTGTCATTGGGAAGCTGAGAGGATCCTGTCCCTACAGCCCCGCTACTCCCCTGCAGATCCTGAGGCCTGTGCCTCCTGGCTGGTCCCACCTTAGAATGTTACCAGTGAGAAAATTGCTGAGATCTCACCTTTTTATAAGTGAGAGTTAATACTGCATAAGTTTTAATTTCAAATCAGGATTGTATTAAGTTTTCTAACAATAGGAATTTTCTTATTAATCTTTACCAATTTCTTGAAAGGAAGCCAGACATTTGAATGTAATAAAACCTCATTTCTGTTTTGAAATTCTTCAATAAAATCCTCATGGTCAAAGGACTCAGATTAATAGTCTCTCTGAGAGATACATTGGTTTTCTTATAAGAGACCTCTTTGTCAGTTGGTAATTGCCTCTTGAATCAATGAAAAGCACTTTTGAATATGTGTGTGTTCATGTATGTCTATTTATGTGTATCAAAATGGCATGTTTACAATAGGCATAGACATTGTGTTCATTACTTTACATGGAGAAAGTGGTGGTACAATACTAATTGTAGACCTGACACAAAGGTCTACAATTCATGTATATATATATATATATATATATATATATATATATATATATATATATGTGTGTGTGTGTGTGTGTGTGTGTGTGTGTGTGTATTCTAGTTTTAACAGAACTGTTAAATGTAAAGCACATTTCTAAACTTCTAACAACAACAACAAAAAAAAAAAACATTAGTAAGAAGCAATTGTACAAACTGGGGGAATACTATTATGTCATTTCACTTTGTTTAAAATATCCACTACAAAATGATGACATGAAAAAAAGGTTAGGTTTCTAGTTTCATTATGTTTGGTGTGATAAAAGACCAAAAGCACTGTGGTGAAGGGAATTCTTTGCCTTACATTCCAGTTCACAAAATATAAAAACATCAAATTAAGGCAGGAATTTAAACAGCTAATGATAGAATCTCCATAGAAAGATTAAGAAGGAAGGAGTGGATGATGGCTCATTTGTTGTATCCTAGTTACCTTTAATACTCATAATAGTTGAGGCTGCATGCCTAGGAAATGGTGACACCCAGGGTGGGCTGGACCGTCCTACATCATTTAACAACCACACAGTGCCCACAGCTATAGCCATATGTCCATCAAATTCAGACCTTTCCACACTGAGACTTGCTTCTTTCCTGTAAATCTAAGCCATGTCAAGTTGCTATTGTAAAATGAATATATTCAAATAGATATATTTGTTAAGATATTTAAATGATATAGAAGCAATTGAAACCATTCCTGAAAAAATATCAGTACCTCTGAATTGCTGGTTGACAAGACTGTTCAATTTTTATAAATCTCTGTGATTGTTTAGCAGCTAAAGTATGTAAGAGAAAAATAATCATGTCTTAAGATGTAGTTGGAATAATAATCATTTTGTGATTATGAGTTGCATAGTATGAGCCTGTATATTATACCTTCACTTCCTTTTACTATAGTAGGCTGCATTCAAATTTAAATCAAGCTAATTTTCAACATCATACTATGTTTAAATAAAAAATTCTGTAAAGCTCAAGAAATATGTCAAGCTCCAACTCATATTTAAAATCCAAGATTCAAGCTCAAGGTTTATATGGACTGTAATATAATTTCTATTCCATTGTAATCATTCAACTTAGGAAATTACCAGTACCTTCCTTCTTATTTTAAAAACTGCTACCAAATATTGAGCTGTATTATGTGCCAAATAGACTTTTAAATGCTTTCCATATACTACAAACGGATATAAAAGCAAATAAAAGAACAGATTCTGAATTTTACTTAGTTTTTCACAATTTATACTGTTAGTAGCAGAGTGATGGAGTCTTTTGTCAGTAAACCATAAAGCACATTTCTTTTGTAGGAAATAAGCTAAACTGTTCAGCAAATTAGGTGATAGTCAATTAATTTGAGAGAAGATTCTTATACATAAACATGCTAGCCTATATACTTCATCATTCATTCTGAAAAATAACAGAAATCAGTTATAATGTTTAAATTACATTATAATTTTGAAAATGCTTGTTTCATTTCAACATTCAGACTTATTTATTATAGTTTTCTTTACATTAGTGTATGTTCGAATGCATGTGTTCCACTTAAGAGTCTTGTGCCCAAAGAGATTTAACAGGGTATCATATCTCTTGGAACTGGAGTCATGGATGGTTATAAACCCATGTAGATGCTGGGTATATTGATATATAACCCCAAATCCTCTATAGGAACTATGCTTATTCTAAACCATCTCTGAAACCCCATATCTTTGCAATTTTAAAACTTAGATTTTGAAGGAAGAAATTACCTACTGTCTTCTGAAATGTTACGAAGAAATTAGCTGTAAAAAACACAATATTTTGGAGTGAAATTTTAATGGGAAGCTGGAAACAACAGTGTATAAATTTAGTAACAAAACACAAAGGCTGTCTAAAACTAAATCAATGAGACTCTGAAATTTCACATGTTAGAAACAAAAAAAAATCTGAAGATTTATACCTGTCAATATCTATTAATGAAGAACATGCAACATTTGTCGTTCTGTGTCTTGGTTATCTCACTCCATATAATCTTGACTGGTCCACTCATTTACCTGAAAATTTCATAATTTTACTTATCTTCCCAAATGAATAGTATCCCAGAGCAAATATCTATGACATGTTTATTATCCATTAGTCAAGCTAAGAACTGATTGTTTGCTTTTCCTAGCCATTGTGAATAAAGCAGAAATAAACATGACTGAGCAAGTACCAGTGGAGAAGGATGTTGATTCTTTTGGACGTATGCTAAGAAGTGGTATATCTGGGTCATACGGTAGATTTCATTTTTATTTTGAGGATTCCTCACACTGATTTTCACAGTGGCTGGATTTATTTACCTACATACTAAAAGTGAGTGAGTGATCTCTTTCTTTTTTTTTTTTAACACTCCTTCCAGATTTTACTGTTGGTTGTTTTATTAACACTTGCCATTATCTCTGGTGTATAAGAAAACTTCAAAGCTTTTGATGTGGGTACTTAGAATGAAAATCCAAGTCACACTTTCTAGAGAAGAGCTACCTCATAAGTCCCAAGTTATGTTTTATTATCTCTGGGGGGAATTGAGCTATCCTCAAACAAATGTTTGCATCTATGCTCGAATGCCTTCGAAGAAAATAACATATAATTAGATGAGAAATCTACAAATTTTACAACAAATTTGTTCAGAAACTGAAACTCCATATTTAAAAAATATGGAATTCTATGTTCTAATACATGGCACAATACATGAGAATACGGCAAAGGACACTATTATTTAGACCATGAAGCAACCTACACAATGTTAAAAGATTTTACCATGGGCTAATATGCAAAGTATATAAAGAACACAACAAAGTAGATATGAAGAAAACAAGTAACTCAATTTTAAAATGGTTACAGATATAAACAGAGAATTCTCTGGAATAGACTCAAATGTCTGAGAAACATTTAAAAAAATGTTCAATATTCTTAGCCATCAGGGAAATGGATATCAAAACTACTTTGAAATTTTATCTTACACATGTCACAATGGCTAAGATAAGCAGAAAAAATTACAGCTCATGCAGGCAAGGATATGGATTAAAAGGAATACAGATCCACTGCTGATAGGATTCAGCCATAAAAAAAAGTGATATCATGAAATTTACAGTCAAATATATGGAACTAATATAGTCATCCTGATTAAGATATTCCAGTCCCTCCAAAAACAAATATGGTATATATTTGCTTATGTGAACATAATTGCTGTTATGTCAATGATAACCAAGCAACAATCCATAGAACTACAGAGAGTAAGTATAAAGTAAGGGACTAGAGTAAGCAGACAGTGAAGCAAAATAATAGATATGAATATATAGATAGAATTTTGAATAGGAATATCATGTGAAGGGTGGAAGAAGAGGAGCTAATGGTAGGAAATACAAGGAGAAGTGCTCTAATTAAGGGCCATTTGAGGCATAGTCACAAACATAATACAGTAGAAACTATCTAAAATATCTGAAAGCTATATAAATGAATTTGTCTAATACCTGGAGAGACAGATTCCCCACTGGCCAGTTTTTGTCACAAAACAAAGCTTCCAGTACTAGGATGGGGTTATGATTAAGTGAGTTGTTGACCAAAGGGGTCTCAAGGGAATCTGAAAACAACCCAGGCTATTGTCAGGATATGAATTATCCTCCACAATCAGCAGGGATCCGTTGCTGAGAACAACTACTATATAGAATCTGTAGAATTAGGGCTGGTGCCTACAAAAAGCCTTCACCCCTATGTTCCAGTGCCTTTGGTACAAGAAGTTATTCTTCATGTTATCAAAAAAGTAACACAAACATCAAACCATCTATAAACCTTTTATATATGATGGTTTACTGCCTGCAATATATACTTGAGCAACGGTGGTACAAACCTTGTGAGAAAAAGCAACCAATAACTGATTTGACTTAATACTCATTCCATGAGATGTAACCCAAACCTGATACTGCTTGAATGACCAAGAAGCTGAGAATCGATAGTCCAGAGACCTAAGGGAGAAAATAATGCTTGTCTAATAGAAGGAAAATACATAGTGATAAAAAGATTCCTAGTAATATTTTGCAATATTTGTGGATCATGGCTTATTGAGATATTATCAGAAATGCTTACTCCTACTTAGACACTTCACTCTCTGCAGTGAATGGATGATGAAAGAAGAAACTAAACAGGGACACAGTGAAACTACCAGAAGTTATGAAACAAATGGATTTAACAGATAGCTATAGAACATTTTATCCTAAAATAAAAGGATATAACTTCTTCTCATCAACTGATGGTACCTTCTCCAAAATTTACCATGTAATGGGTCACAGATCAGGCCTCCACAGATACAAGAAGATTGAAATAATTCCTTGCATCCTATCAGATCACCATGGACTAAGGCTGGTCCTCAATAACAACATAAACAATAGAAAGTCCACATACACGTGGAAGCTTAACAACACTCTACTCAATAATAACGTGGTCAAGGAAGAAATAAAGGAAGAAATTAAAGACTTTCTAGAGTTTAATGAATATGAAGCCACAACATATCCAAACCTATGGGACACAATGAAAGCAGTCCTAAGATGAAAACCCATAGCTTTAAATGCCTCCAAAAAGAAACTGGAGAGAGCATACACCAGCAATTTGACAGCACAACTGAAAGCACTAGAACAAATTCACCCAAGAGGAGTTGGAGGTAGGAAATAATCAAACTCAGGGCTGAAATCAACCAAATAGAAACAAAAAGAATTATGCAAAGAATCAACCAAACCAGGAGCTGGTTCTTTGAGAAAATCAAAAATATAGATAAACCCTTAGCCTGACTAACTAGAGGGCACAGAGACAGTACCCTAATTAAGAAAATCAGAAATGAAAAGGGAGACATAATAATAGACACTGAGGAAATCCAAAAAAGTCATGAGAGCCTAATACAAAAGTTTATACTCAACAAAACTGGAAAATCTGTATGAAATGGACAATTTTCTAGAAAGATACGAAGTATCAAAGATAAATCAAGATCAGATCAATGATAAACAGTCGCATATCTGCTAAGAATGAAATAGAAACTGTCATTAATAGTCTCTCAACCAAGAAAAGCACAGGACCAGTTGGGTTTAATGCAGAGTTTTATCAGACCTTCAAAGAAGACCTAATACCAATACTCTTAGACCTATTCCACAAAATGGAAACAGAAGATACTCTGCCCAATTCATTCTATGAAACTACAGTTACTCTGATACCTAAACCACACAAAGACCTAACAAAGAAAGAAAATTTGAGACCGATTTCCCTTATGAATATCGATGCAAAAATACTCAAAAAATACTTACAAACAGAATCCAAGAACACATCAAAACTATCATCAATCATGATCAAGTAGGATTCATCCCAGGGATGCAAGGATGATTCAGTATATGGAAACATATCAATGTAATCCACTATATAAACAAATGCAAAGAAAAAAATAATATGATCATCTCATTAGATGCTGAGAAAGCATTTGACAAAATCCAACACCCCTTCATGATAAAGATCTTGGAAAGATCAGGAATTCAAGGCCAATACTTAAGCATAGTAAAAGCAATATACAGCAAACCAGTAGCCAACATCAAGATAAATGGAGAGAAATTTGAAGCAATCCCACTAAAATCAGGAACTAGACAAGGTTGCCCACTCTTTCCCTACCCAGTCAATATTGTACTTGAAATCCTAGACAGAGCAATTACACAACAAAAGAAGGTAAAAGGGATATAAAATGGAAAGAAAGAAGTTAAATTATCACAATTTGCTGATGATATGATGTATACTTCAGTGACCCCAAAAATTCCACCAGAGAGCTCCTAAACCTGATAAACAACTTTAGCAAAGTAGCTGAATGTAAAATTAACTCAAGCAAGTCAGAGACCTTCCTCTACACAAAGGATAAACAGGCTGGGAAAGAAATTAGGGAAACAACACCCTTCACAATAGTCACAAAAAATAAAAAAATACCATGATGTGACTCTAACTAAGCAAGTGAAAGATCTGTACGACAAGAACTTCAAGTCTCTGAAGAAAGAAATCGAAGAAGATCTCAGAAGATGGAAAGATCTCCCATGCTCATGGATTGGCAGGATTAATATAGTAAAAATGGCCATCTTGCTGAAAGCAATCTACACATTCAATGCAATCACCACCAAAATTTCAACTCAATTCTTCACAAACTTAGAAAGAGTAATTTGCAAACTCATCTGGAATAACAAAAGGCCTAGGATAACAAAAACTCTTATCATTAATAAAAGAACTTCTAGTGGAATTGCAATGTGTAACCTTAAGCTGTAATACAAAGAAACTATGATTAAAAACTGCATGGTATTAGTACAGTGACAAGCATGTAGATAAATGGAATAGAACTGAAGTCCTAGAAATGAACCTACACACCTATGGTCACTTGAACTTTGACAAAGGAGCTAAAACCATACAGTGGAAAAAAGACAACATTTTCAACAAATTGTACAGACTCAACTGGTGGTTAGAATGTACAAGAATGCAAATCAATCCACTCCTATGTCCTTGTACAAAGCTAAAGTCAAAGTGGATCAAGGACCTCCACATAAAACCAGATATACTGAACTTAATAGAAAAGAAATGAGGGAAGAGCCTTGAGCACATGGGCAGAGGGGAAATTTTCCTGAACAGAACACAGTAGCTTATGCTCTAAGATTAATCATTGACAAATAGAACTTCATAAAAGTGCAAAGCTTCTGTAAGGCAAATAACACTGTCATAGGACAAAACAGCAAACAAAAGATTGGGAAAATATCTTGACCAATCCTATATCCAATGGAGGGCTAATAATGAATATATACAAAGAACTCAAGAAGTTAGACTCCAGAGAATCAAATAACCCTATTAAAAATGGGGTACAGAGCTAAAGAAAGAATTCTAAACTGAGGAATACCAAATGACTGAGAAGCACAGAAAGAAATGTTCAACATACTTAGTCATCAGGGACGTGCAGTCAAAACAAACCTGAGATCCACCTCACACCAGTCATAATGGGTGAAATCAAAAACTCAGGTAACAGCAGATTCTGGCTAGGTTGTAGAGAAAGAGGAACACTCCTTCATTGCTGGTGAGATGGCAAGCTCATACAATCACTCTGGAAGTCAGTTTGGTGGTTCCTCAGAATATTGGACATAGTTCTATCAGAGGACCCAGCTATACCACTTCTGGTCATATACCCAGAAGATGCTCAAACATGTAATAAGGGCACATGTTCCAGTATGTTCATATCAGTCTTATTTATAATAGGTAGAAACTAGAAACAACCCAGATGTCCTTCAACAGAGGAATGGATACAGAAACTGTGTTACATTTACACAATGCAGTACTACTCTGCTATTAAAAACAATGAATTTATGAAATTCTTAGGGAAATGGATGGATCTGGAGAGTATCATCCTGAGTGAGGTAACCCAATCAGAAAAGAACACACATGGTATGCATTCACTGATCAGTAGATATTAGCCCAAAGCTCAGAATACCCAAATACAATCCACAAACCATAAGAAACTCAACAAGGAAGACAAAAGTAGTTTTTCTCAGCCTGTGCATCATGACCCCTATGGAGTTAGAAAACCATATCACAGGGATTATCTAACACCATTGGAAAATAAAAATAATTACATTATAACTCATAGTACTAGCAAAACTATAATTCTGAAATATCACTGAAAATAATTTGATGGTTTGGCGTCACCACAACATGAGGAATTGTATTTTAATGCAGTTTAGGGAGGTTAGGATTCACTGCTCTATATCTTAGTTGAGCATTGTACATTTAAAATGCTGTATGAGTACAAATATTGCTGTGAAAATTTTTATTTTATTGTCCAGTCTCCAAACATTGATGGTTTATGTTGTATAGACAGTAAAATGTACTTTCACAATAAATACAGAGCCAATAACAAAACTTCTATATTTTTGTGAAAACAACATTCCTTCTTGATTTTTCTAACTGCCTACTTGAACTCGGCTGGTCATGTGCATTCAAATTAGAAAAATGTGTTCTTAGATCAATGTCTCTAGCTTATTCTGTTTATACATTCAACATTATCAGGCCACAACAACTGACTCAGACACTTACATAGTCTCTAGAGCTTATCCTTGTTTGACTGAAAATATAGACATATCTTCTCATATTTTTATTCAGGAGTTATTCTAAACCAAATTTAATAAAGCTAATAAAGAGGGGATTCCTTGTACCACTTTAACCAACAGTATATGCCCCAGAAATATCCTCAAAGGGTGATTTACCCTGTGATAATTGCATCTTCTCTTCAGTTTTTACCATTAATTAAATTAATTAATTATGTGCTATTCTCCCAAGTGGACTTGATTTAATGTGCTGCATGTAATTAGATACTAGAGAAATGAAAATGGGATGATGATACTCATAGTTCTACAAAATCATGAAGTACTCCTCCTCCCATGAAAGCATCTTTAATTGTATAAGTGGAGAAATATATTTACTTTTCTTCAAAAAGATGTGAACTTTTATGAAAATGATCAAATGAATCTATTAGATAGGGCTTTTATTGATGATGTTTAAAGTAACTGAAAGTTCTTGGAAAGTAGGGACTAATGTAGAATATTGATAGGCATTATAAATCTATTTATTTCATTGAGGAGCAACATAATTTGCCAATCAACATCATTTTGGAACTTTGTATTCTAGCTTAACATTCAGATTTGATGCTAGAAAGATGATCAATACTTACGGTTATTTATCATCCTAAGTATTTAATTATATAGCTATGAATTGCTGAGTCCATATAAGGTTTTATATGTGTATATGACTTCAAGAGTCACTGGTTAGTTTTGTCTAATCAGTCTGGGGACGTTTCCCAGGAGAAGAATATTTCTCATCATCTAAGCATTTGCCAGTGGTTCACACGTCTATGTCTCGTGCTGAGGCCTTTTAAGCTTTTGCTGTCCTGTGTCACTATGCTTCCTGGGTATATTATTCAGGTCTTATTTAGATATTCATATTGATGGGTCTTCATGTATGTTGCATGTCTGACATGTCTTGTAGAGGATATGTCACCAAAACTTACTGGCTCTGGCTCTTATAATCTTCATACATCTTTTTTTCATATGATATCAGAGCCTTAGGTGCGAGAATTATATTGAGGGATAATCAGTTACTTTAAAATTTTAAAATTAAACATTTTTTTAAAAACTCTAAAGTCATATTTTCAATATTTGATATATTTAGAATTATTAATTCTGTTTTTAATTTCTTTTAATGTTTAAAGAATAATTTTAAGGGGTTAAATAACATTTCTGGCAGCCATAATATTGGTAGGGTATTACTAATTTTTCCTAGAATATTTAAATTCATCTATTTGTAATGCAACTCTGGTGATTCATATCAGTTATTATTGTCACTTTATCTAGATTTATTCTGATATTGATTGTTTTATCTATCTGAATGATAGATAAAATCAGTTTAACTGTTAAAAAAAGTTTTACTCATCTGAAAACCAAGCTATCTGTTTATAGGAAGTTACATCTCAGCTATTCCTACTGTCAAAAAAAATTGTTGGTACTTTCTTATAGGAATATAATCAACTTTCATAATGTCAGCTAGAGTATTAGTGAAATATGTGGTTCCATATTGGAATAGGTTCATATAAATTCAAAACCCTATGACACCTCTAATGTTAGTTTCTTGTGTATGTATATATTTATTTACTAATTTTAACAAAAATACCTCATATAATTCTTAAATAGCCTCAAATATTATATATTGAAGGATAATTTTTGAATTCCTGATCCTACTGCCTCCATCTTCTATGTGTAGGGATTAAGTCAGTGCACCACCATGAGATGGAACTTATGGTTACATTCATACTTGACATGGACGTTATGAACTGAGATATGTCCCTGCCATATCAAATGTACAATATAGGAATATGGTGGAAAATAAAAGAAATAAGTTGTGAAGTTGCAATCCTAAATAAAATATAGAATTTTATAAGTTATATTTGTATCATCTCAAAAACGTAGTCATTTTTTCCCCTTGCAAATTATAAGATACATATCATTTTCTATAATCAACAAATGAGTTTCAGTCAAGCATGTTTTTTTCCTAATCAGCAACTTAAAAACATTAATTAAAAACTTCAAATCCACTAACATAAAATTTTATGTTCCATAATGCATAATAATAAGATTTCCTCATATTTTCTCACTCTCATCTACCTGAGAGGTTTATCCTTAGAATTATGTGCCCCCATTAACATAAAATTGTCCAAGTCAGCAATATTCTATTGTTGCTATCAACCTGCGTATGCAATTTTTTTTTCTAATTTGGATGTACATGGTATGATTCTGTAAAAATAAAAATCAACAAGCCTAATCAACTCTTCATGACTTATGGAAAGTTTTATAGAATTTAAAACATTTCAAGACAGAATATTTAGACTTCCCATTATTTCTGTGCTATTGATTTTTAAATAATACTTATTTTTCATGAATGATGATTATAGAAATTAGTGTAATATGCATTTTATATATTACGTATTACATAGAAAATTGTTAAGGAATGAATAGATACATATGCTATACATAAAGCATAAAAAATTAAATTAATTTTTACTTTATCCCTTATATAGATATTCAGATGAAACAATACACTCGTGATAAAGAATGTCACCAATAGAAACATCAAACTCCAGAAGTGAAGTTTGTTGGCAGACGGAGGTACACACACAAATAATTATATAGGTATTATGTCACAAAGATATTGGAACAGTACCGAGGATTAATGACTGAGGCATAAATCTTTGCATTTTTGTCTGATAGTTTTTTTTCTTTTTAATTTGATTGTTGTCTTCAGTGTTTGCTGACTACAGATGAGGACAATTTGGAATGTTCAAAATCTCCAAAATGAGTATACTGTGTTTCCTCTTTTGCAGCTCATTTTTCTCATTAGAAATATGTCTCATGGCTGTTTAGAATGGTTTCTAGATGTTTCATCTTTTACTCTGTCTCAAAAGTATGCTATTATCTGAGTGGGGACTAGTCATTTAACATATCTAATAATGTTTTCAAAAGCACTGTTTCAAGTCATCCATGAATACAAACAGATGTTTTAATTATCTAGTTGTTATTTTATTTTTTCTGGCTCATGAGCACTCTATGTCAAGGACATAGAAAAATATGTTTTTGTATTTTTTTTTTTACAGTGTCATATTTTACTGTATCCTAACTAACTCACAAGGCATAGTGGTTTCTATGTGAAGTCTTTGCCAATGGGTCATTGTTTTTATAATAGACATGGCTTAGGCAAACACATGCTTTCTTAAAATAAATTATAATCTTAATTACTAATTTTCAGATCATATTTTATATACCTGAAAAATAAACACATCAATATATGCATGTATGAATAGATTATAGAAGGGTGACAAAAGAGATTCGGGCCAGTTCAAGAAACTTGACCGTGGTCTGAGAAGCAGAGGAGGTAACTAGTAGAGATGTGGAGAGTGTCTGTGTAGAGATGATAACTCATAAGGCAGAGGTCTCATAGTGATGCTGCTATAGAATGAAATTTGTAGAGAGTCTCAGAAATCATACTTCAGAAGTAAGGTTGTAGAACATAGAAGTTGTAGATATACAAAGGGCAGTACTGGCTCAGAAAGGAAAGCAGGACAGATGAATTGCAGCTCCTGGAAGACAAACAGGCTGATGAACAGATGCCTGTGGGCTATCTTGAATTAAGAGTAGAGACAGATTCCTCTGCTGAGAATTCTCTGCTTAGCTCTGTACCACATTTTTAATTGGGTCATTTGGGTTGTAAATGTCTACTTTCTTAAGTTCTTTATTAGTGTTGGATATTAGCCCTCTGTCAGAGATAGGGTATGAAGACCCTACGTTCTTCTAGTTGGCCTGCTTTGTCTGGCCACAGTGGAAGAGAAAGTATCTAGACTCACAAAGATATGAGATACCAGGGTGGAGGTTATACCCAGGGGCTCCCACACTCTCATCAGAGAATGGGAATGGGTCATGTGGGAAGGTTTGTGGGAGGGAGTGATTGGCAAGATAGTAGTAAGTAGAATGTAAAGGGAATATGTGAAAAATAAAATTAAAGTTTTACAGAAGGGAAAAGAAAGGAAAAGAGAGAAAGAAAAAAGAGAAAAAAGAAAGGAGAAGAGAAGAAAAGAAAAGAAAAGAAAAGAAAAGAAAGGAAAGGAAAGGAAAGGAAAGGAAAGGAAAGGAAAGGAAAGGAAAAGAAAGGAAAGGAAAAAATAGAAGAGACAGAACCTAGTTGATTTCCATAGGGCAGTGGGGTTTTTCTTTCAGCTGGGTCCTTGCCACATTTACTACATGGTTAAAGGTTGATGGGGCTATTGCCAGTAGAATGTTAGATATTATCCTATTTATAATTCCAGGTGAAAGAACAGTTTCCCAATAAATTTGAAGCCTCATATCCTTAATGATTTTAATATGTCCATGTGCTCATGGGGTTCAAATGCATTGATAGGTTAAAGGGTGTTGTCATACCTTTAGAAATAGGTGATTTATCAGCCTGATATGTGTGAGATGTACTAGGTAACTGTGTTTATGCCTACCAAATCATAAAGTCATTTAGCGTCCTCAATGTGATGGCAAATACTGATTGTGCAACTTAACATTAAGCATATATATGATGAGATGTGTGAAAATAGACACTCACAATTTATATTATTTTTTTATTATTTACAGTTATCAACCATGGTATTGGAGCAAATTTATTTTTGTAAATAGTGTATTGAAGTTCAATTTATGAATGGAAATACATAATATTTATAACAGTTTGACTTTTATCAAGGTGATAGGTGATACTAGTGCTGCTGGTATAGCTTTATTAATGAATAATGGCAGAAGTAGGTTTCTAACATTTTCAGAATAGACTTTGTCTTCCTAGATTTTGATTCCATTAGAAATCCTTTAATTTTTTTTCATTTCTTTATCCAATTTTATCTCAGGGTGTATTCAACAGCTCTATCCCCATCTCTACACCAATGTTCTTTCTGTCCAGTCTACTCCTAATGTTGCCTAAAATTTCAAATTATATTTCAAAATTATAAAAAGACAATATATATTTATCTATTCTAGATATGCATTACATTTCTTTAAATTTGATGTTAGGATCACTCTATAATTATTTTCTGTTTTGAGAATTGAGCCCTCACCTATGTTAGGCAAGTAGACCCATGGAGCTGAAGGGTTTGCAGCCCCTTAGGATAAACAATATGAACTACCTATACCTTCAGAGCTCCCAGAGACTAAATCATCAAGCAAAGAGTACACATGGTGGCAATTCTGGCTCCAGTTGCATATGTAACAGAAGATGGCCTGGTCTATCATCAATGGGAGGAGAGGCCCTTGGTCCTGTGAAGGTTCTATGCCCCAGCGTAGGGGAATGCCATGTCCAGGAAGCAGAAGAGGGGTGGGTTGTTGACGGGGAGAGGGGAGAGAACAGTTTTTTTTCTTTTTTTTTCCAGAGGGGAATCCAGGAAAGGAGATATTATTTGACATGTAAATAAAAAAAAATCTCATTAAAAAAAAAGAGATAACTTATAATTTCTAAATATCCTAACATTACTGATTCCTGAGGGAAATATTAAAAATGATCACCCTTCAATCTCTCCGGCCCGCCAGACCACGTTCTTGCTCTAGTACCTCTAGTACTATCGGCCACATCACTATGTCCTGGCAGGGTCCTGCTACCCTCTCCCAGCTAGCAAGATCATCTCATTTACATACAATGCTCCACACACCCCATAATCAGTCATCTAATGCCTAGTTACCCGGTAGAAACATGACTCTTAAGGCTTAACTAACGAATCAGGTTTATAGATGAATAAGACCACAATTTATAAGATGCCAATACAATAGTTTCAGAGCCAAATGATAAAGATAATATCTTAACCCAATTATTCTAGCCTTGTAAAAACTTTATCTACTTGTGGCTTTTTAAAACCACGCAGGGTCCTGTTAGTCTGTCTCCATGCTGATTCTCTCTGCTCCCCCTCTGACCTCCGACCTCCTTCACCCCTAAACTTCTAGCTCTGCCTTTCTATTCCTATCCAATCACAGACCTGTCACAGCCCTAATGCTACAACAACTAATGAAATGGTTTCTTACTTTGTGTGTTTTAAAAATGTTCCTATTGGCAAAATAATAAAAAATAAATTTACTGAAACGCAAACACATTAGATAGATTCCACTGAGCAATAGCTAGGTGGCCATCTCCAGGTCTTGTTTGGACTACTGTCTAGAATTTCAACAATTAACTTTAATTTGAAACAGGAAATGACAATAATAGAGTCTCTATTTCTTTAATGTGTATTAGTGATAAGGATTGACTCTGTTGCAGAAGTTATATAATACATTCCAAATCAGTGAACAATTATTAGTTTGAATAGATTTCTGTGTGTTCTATTCATTATTTTCCAAAATGTTCCTTACATTTTATAATGCCCTTGTGAAATGACCAATGGATAACATCAGCTGCTCTGTTTCTACTTCTTATATAATATAAACTTCCAACATCTCTTTGCCTCTAATAAGTTTGAAGTGCTGTCATTTTAATGAGGATATAAATTGTCAAGATTCTGAATGTGTTGTTTAATGAAAGAGTATGTCAATATCTACTTCAAGCTATAAAAGTATTTTCAGAAATTACTGACCAATTTCTTACCTCAACAGTATAGCAAGCACACAATGCCAAGGCAACAGGCAAAAAATGATTAATTGATTCAAAAATAGGCAACATACTTCTGCTTCCCTTGAAGTGGAAGTCTGAATCACAAGAGAAAACCAGACTGTCATCACCTTTCCTTGATCTAAATGATCCTGGAAGCAGATATATATGAGCAGACAACTTTTACAGCATCATGCCAAGAAGGTTAACTTCTTTTTATGCTTCAAAGTCACTCACACTGCCGAGAGACCATCATGCCTAAATTGGAAAGGGTACATCTTCTTGGTTTAGCTGCTATTGGCTGATTAATAGATAAAGTAAAGATAAAGTTGTTGGTGGTGCTGCTGTTACATCTAACAATTTATGGGTTGTAATATTATATTTTGTGTAGTCAGAGTCAACTGTATTCATTTCATCCATACAAATTTAATACTCAAATAAAAATATGAATAAAATCACAAGAATACATAGTTACATATAAGCATTTAAAGTATTGTGTGATTATAGCATATATAATTATAAAAGCATTTATATATCTCATATTAACTGTTTTGGAGAGGAATGCAAAGATAGATCATCCATTTTTTTATTCAGATAATATTGCTATGGAAAAATACCTGAAAAGGTTTATCACAGTTTATTTATGGCTTTTTCATTTGTGAGGTTGAAAGCTGGAGAAATTACAACATTCCAGGAAAACTCTCTACATTCAGACCATTTGATCTTTCGAACAAGGACATCAAAGCACTGTAATAGACTAAGTGGCTCTGAAAAGAATTGTTTAAATTCAATGGAAAGAATAATGGTGGATCCTAACTTTGGTTTCTGTTACTGCTATTATCCCCAAACATGTTTGAAAAGAATTTGTTATCTTTCCTCCTTTCCTAGCACTACATATCTGTATTGCTTATTTTCTACCAGCTTTCAGGTAGCCTCTATCATGAATACATTTTTTAATATCCCTGAATAATAATGTGTGAATAATGTTCCTGGAAAAGAACATTATTCACACATGAATGTTCTGCAAATTTTTTGTTTTGTTTTGTTTTAGATTTATTTCTTTTTATTCTTTAATCCTTTTTTTACAGTCCAGACTTCATCTTCCGCACATTCCGCCCTCCTGACTGCTACCCATCCCATACCTCCAACTCTCCCAATCCCTGTCTCCAAGAGGATGCCCCCATACCATCACTTCCCAGCACACCAAGTCTTCCCATTCTCTGGGGCCTCTAGTCTCTCAAGGGTTAGGTGCATCCTCTCTCACTGAGGTCAGAATAGGCAGTCCTCTGCTGAGTATGTCTCAGGGCCGCACTTCAGCTAGTATAAGCTGCCTGGTTGGTAGCTCAGTGTCTGAGAGATCTCAGAGCTCCAGGTTAATTAAGACTGCTGGACTTCCCATGGGGCTTCTTTCTTCCTCAGCCTATTCTAGCTTTTCCCCAGATTCCCCAAAAGGGGTCCGTAGCTTCCCTCCATTGGTTGGATGATAGTATCTGCATCTGACTCAGCTGTTGTTGGGCCTCTCCAAAGGCAATCATGCTAGGCTCCTGTCTACAATCACAGCACAGTATCCGTAACAGTGTCAGGGCCCCTCCCCTTGATCTGGATCCCAATTTGGGCAAGTTTTACTGGCTAACATTAATTTATGTGAAAAATTTAGAATTATGTTAGCCCGAGGCAAATTATTTCAGGGGACTCTTTTACCTTCTTATTAGCCATTTATTGTCAACTTTTGTAAATTACCTAACATCTCTCTGATCATTAGAAAAATAATTTGCAATGTAGGGCAAAGACTCCAGATAAGACTAAATAAACAAAGACTAAGATAAGACAGATAGTATCAGAAACCTATTCCAGAGACCTCTTGCCTTTATTTGATCGACCTACCCATTATTCATAACAATGTGTTTTAATGTTTCTTAACTTATGATTCTATCGTTTTGCAACCATAAAGCTTCATCAAACTGTTTCCACATTTAACATGGGATGCTGATAGCCTAAATCTGTATTCCTAAGCCACGGTCACTTACACTGGCTCTAGTATAAATTATACCTTTGAGGTGAGAACTATTTCTTTCATGATCCAAATAAGTGGAGAAAAATCACAGGATGCCTATTTAAATTGTTTGAGAGTTTCACACATGAATATAATGGATTTTAATCATTTTGACTTGCTTCATTTCCATCTGTAATTTCCCTCCCTTTTCTACTGAAATATTCCTTCCCTAACAATTCTTATTACCACTTTCATGTCTTTGTGTGAGGGTTGGGGGAAAGATAGATAGATAGATAGATAGATAGATAGATAGATAGATAGACAGACAGAGATTCACTGAGTTTAATTAGAGTGGCTTGTAGTAGCATAAGTTAGAGGTTTTTTATTGAAGATTGGACCACTTGCCCAAGGCTAGAATGTTGTAATGAATGACATCACTCTCCCTAAAACCATTAACTGCAAATAAGTACTCATAGAAGCATAGGTCATTATGCATGCCTCCTACAAAGGTGGAATGCTTTCAAGTACTCCCTCCTTGGAATAGTTTATTTCTCCCAAGAAAGGAATGGAGACAAAAGGCCTGTACTAATTCCTAGCTACATTTGTGAAAATTAAAATCTTTTCATTGAAGAATGGAATTGACATAGATGTAAAATCTAATTACTGTAAATTTTATTAGATTAGATGTTTAGTGGTTTAATTCATATTTCCCTATTGTGTTAGGCACAGTTTACATCACACCACAGCCATTCTGGGGCTTAATCTGTTGGAGAAAGGATACCCTTGTGTTCACAGGGTTGTAATGAATCAGTTCCTTGTGATATGAAGTGAGCATTCAACTTGTTATTAATTTTGACCATAGTCTTCCTTTCTCTCCAAATTCTTTTGAAGACCTGGACATAGACTTTCCCTACCTTAAATCATTATCCTGTGTTCCAAACGTTAGAATACCTGCTAACTCTGTGCCTTATCTTCTTTAACAAGAATGTTTTCCCATCTTGATTCTTTTCTTTATCATGAAAAATTCTAAAATTTGACTCTAAGGTTGGATAGGAAAAATACCCTAGCCAATCTCCATTTGATACAAAAAAATATATGAAAGGTGTTAGTTGTTCACTTGTTATATAGATTGGAAGTAACAAAGCAAAATACTGTTGTATTCATGGATATGATTGAAATTTTTCATAATTTATTACTTAATGATTTTTGGAGGATGCACTTTTATCCAGAGAGATACCCAAATGTCAAGACACCATGTATGGGTGTTTGTCTGACAGGAAATATTTAACATTTTTGCAACTGAGCTTTAAAATAACAATACTTTTCAAACAACTTTAGAAAAATGCAATGTGCACTTTCCCCCACTTTTATATCTCTATAAATAATCTACTACTTTTTACAAATATTTTTGAAAATATTTACTCAATTTCTGGTCAACCCAGGTTCATATTAATCAGTGCAACTCTTTGATTTCTTTAGAGGATGAGATATATGATTATTTGACCTCATACATTCTCCATTTTGGAAAATAGGAATACAAAATTACAGAAGATGAAAGGGATTTCATTTAACACTTTTACAAAATTATTTGGAATTCACATTTACTGAATTCCCTTTGATTTTTTTCCTGCTGAGTTTTAAACAATGCTATTCATTTAATACCCTGCATCTGACATTTCCTTTGAGTTATACTTGAAGACTGATGTGTGACTCGACATTTCCTAACAGGAGGAGAGACGGCTTCATTTCAGGAGCTTCATGCATATCATAATTTCTCCAGTTGAGCTATCTATTACCTGCAGGCTCCTAAGTTATTTCTATATTATGTAAAGTGTAGTATGAATCAAAGGTGACAGATGCCGTTTGGGGACTTTTTTATCATTCACCTAGTCAATTGTAAGGACAGTGGAGTAAAAATGAGATTTCAGAGGAGAAACTGAAGAAATGACTCATTCTGAGCCATTCTGTTACATGCTTGTTCTATCCCACAGGGGGCTTGTCAGAGACAAGTGTAAAATGCTTTAGTCAGGTTTCCTCTCAGTTTCTAGTATCTGTGCATTTGTGATTTGATATCATAGTAGAAGTGTCTCTTGTAAATTGTGTTATATCTTATAAGGACCAAAAATATCTCCCGTTAGAAAACTATCTATGGCTAAACATATTTTCTAATGCATTTGGTTAGAATAGATGTTTTAGCCCTGAGGAAGCATCTTCTGGTGTATTTTAGACAAATATTTAAGAAGAAAATAATTTTCTCTAAAGCAATGTAACAAATTAAATTGAAATGGTGCTTCTATTCAAATTTTAAATATGACATTTAAAAGCAGCATACCAAGAGAAAACCATGTTTAAATACTTTCTTATTTATCAATAAGCCACCCTGTTTAACATATGAGTACATTTATAAATACACGTGACATGTTTGTGACAAATATGTCATTTAAATCTATATGTATATTTGTTTAATAATTATAATCTATATCAATATTGATATACAATTAATGTGTGATATCTGTACATAGAATATATCTCTACTTGTATATGTATATGTGTGTATGTGTCTGTGTAATTGAATATAAATTCTTCCTTGTATTGGTAGAATTAAAACTGAAAGAGCGATTAAGCAAATGTTGGTTTCATTCATGTGTAATTTCTATATAAATCAGAAAAAAATTATTGTATACTTTTATATATACAAGAAAATAAAACAAATATAAATTTCAATAATAATCTGTAGAAGTATGAAGATCCAGAATGAATTTTGTTCAAAGTAATGTTCCTTTATTGGAAGTAGAAGAAGATTTCATAGACACTGAAATAGTGTCAAACAGGGAACATCTCAATTTTCATTTGCTTTATGATCCACACGATGAATTAACCAATATCCTTGTTTAAGGATTTGGAATTTTACCATTTCGGATTATGTAAAAAATAGTTACTAAAATTATCTCACATTTAAGACTAGGGTGGGGTGGCAAGCAGTGAGAGGGGGAGGCAACAGGGTTTTTTTTTCTTGTTGTTTTTTTGAGGGTTTTTTTTTTTTTTTTTTTTTTTTTTGGTCTCTTTTTACTTTCCTGAGGGGAAACTGGGAAAGGTGAAACCATATGACATGTAAATAAAGAAAATATCTAATAAAAAAATAAAAAAAAAAAGACTTGGGCTGCAGTGACTTTTCCTGCATGATGTTTCTTGATGATAGTAGATGCATTTGTGCTTGGAAATTGCATAATCCAGAAGAGTAGGCTGCTCCATGGTCAATGTCTAGAGCAAGAATAATGACCAATGTTTTTCATTATTTATTTATTTATTTATTTTTAATTGGATATTTTATTGATTTCAAATGTTATTGACTTTCCCATTTTTTCCCTTCCACATATCCCTTATTCTGTCGCCCCTCCCCCTGCTTGTAGGAGGGTGCTCCCCCTCTCAATCATTTGAGAAAGTGTATATGTGCTGATAATATACATAGTTACTTAAAATTAAACTAGAGTATACTTTTTAAAATGAATCCTGTTGGACCTGAGAGGTAGTCTGCTCTCACTGAGTAACCAGATCACTGCTTAATAAATGCTGGAGAGTGCATGGTTGGTCCAAAGGCATTCAAGCCTTTATGACATTACCCATCTCCTGCAGAGAAAGGAGATTGAAACTATGATTGGTCCCTGCTCTTTGACCAGTGAGCCTATATAGCCATTGAAAGGAACATATGAGTTTAACTCTCTGAATCACCCGAGAGTGTGCCCTCAACTTCCTATCACTAAAAATAAAATAGGAATGATAAAAGAACAATTTTTCAGAACATATATTTTAATTCATACATACCACACTATTTTAAGTTTACAGAAAAAAGAATAGAGGTGAAAAATACCAAAGGTAATGTGAAACAAACAAAAAACCCAAACGATAAACAAAGATAAGGAATACTTCAATGTTATTCTTAGGATTCTATGTAAAGAGTTTTATAAAAAGTAAAGAAATGGCCCAGTCCTTTCTGCTGTGGCAGACTCCTAGCTGGTATGCTCCCATGAAGACATCATATCCTGAGCCATCCTAGAGGAAAATGTAGATGAAATGGATGGTTTTCTAGGTAGATACCACATACAAAAATTTAAATCAAGAGCAGGTAAACTATCTAAACAGACTCGTATTGCATAAAAAATTATAAGTCATTAAGGTCCCAACCAAACCCAGCCTGGGGCCAAATGAATTTTGTTGAAAATTCTACCAGACCTTCAAAGAAGACCTGCTACCAATATTTCTCAAACTATTCCATAAAATAGAAACAAAAGTAACACTACCTAACTCATTCTATGAAGGTACAATAAACTCTGATTCCTAAACCACAAAAGGACCCAACCAAAAAGGAGAACTTCAGACCAATCTCGCTTATGAATACCGATGCAATAATACTCAATAAAGTCTTTGCACACTGAATCCAAAAACACATCAAAACTATCATTCAACATGATCAAGTAGGCCTCATCCGTGGATCCAAGGCTGCTTCAATATATGAAAATTCATTAACGTAATTCACTAAATGAACAAACTCAAAGGAAAAAAATCACATGATCATCTCCTTAGATGCAGAAAAAGTATTTGACAAAATATAGCACCCTCTTTATGTTAAAAAGTATTGGAGAGATCAGGAATTCAAGGCCCATACCTAAATATAATAAAAAAGAAATTTACTATAAACCAACAGCCAGTATCAAATTAAATTGAGAGATACTTGAAGAAATCTCACTGAAATCAGAGACAAGGCAAGGATTCCCACTCTCCCCATATCTATTCAATATAGTACTTGAAAAGCTAGCTATAACAATAAAACAATAGAAAGAGCAAGGGGAAAATATTAGCAAAGAGTAAATAAAGGTACCACTATTTACAGATGATATGATAGTATACATAAGCAACTCCAAAAATTCTACCAGAGAACTTCTCCCGCTGAAAAACAACCTCAGTAAAGTGGCCAGATAAAAACTTAATTCAAATAAATCAGTAGCTTTCCTTTATACAGATGATAAATAGGCTGAAAAAGAAATTAGGGAAACAATACCATTCACAATAGCCATAAATAATATAACATATCTTGGGGTAACTCTAATCAAACAAGTAAAAGACCTGTATGACAATAACTTCAAGTCTCTCAGGAAAGAAATCTAAGGTCTTAGAAAATAGAGAGATCTCCCATGCTCATGGATTGGCAGAATTAATATAGTAAAAATGGCCATCCTACTAAAGGTAATCTACAGATTCAATGCCATCCTCATCAAAATCCCACCACAATTCTTCAAAGACATGAAAATAACAATTTTCAAATTCATCTGGAAAGGCAAAAAAAAAAAAAAAACAGAATAGCCAAAACAATTCTTAATAAAAACAGCTGGAAGAATGACCATCCCTGACCTCAAGGCTTACTACAGAGAAATAGTGATTAAAAACTCAGTGGTACTGGTACAATGATAGACACTTTGATCAAAGGAATAGAATTGAAAAGCAAAAATATTACCACACACTTACAGACACTTGATCTTTGACAAAGATGCCAAAAATATACAATGGAAAGAAGAAAGCATTGTCAATAAATGGTGCTGGTCCAACTGGCTGTCTGTATGTAGAAAAATGAAATTAGACCAATATTTGTCATTTTTGCACAAAGCTCAACTCCAACTGGATCAAAGACCTCAACACAAAACCAGATACACTGAATCAAATAAAAGAGAAAGTGGGAGAGAACCTTAAAGTCATTGGCACAGGGAAAAATATCCTAAATAGAAATCCAATGACTCATGCTCTAAGATCAAAAATTGGTTAATGGGACCTGATGAAACTGGAAAGGTTCTGTAAGGCAAAGGACATAATCAAAAGACAAATTGACAACCTACAGATTGGGAAATAATCTTCACTAACCCCACATCCAATAAAGGGCTAATATCCAAAATATATATAAAGAACTTAAGGAGCTAACTACCAAAAAAACCCCAAACAACCCAATTAAAAAACGGAATATAGAACTAAACAGAGAATTCACAATAGAGGAATCTCGAATGGCTGATAAGCACCTAAGAAAAATTTCAAAGTCCTTAGTGATCAGAGACATGCAAATCAAAATGACCCTGAAGTTCTACATTACACCAATCAGAATGGCTAAGATCAAACCTCAGATAACAACACATGTTGGTGAGGAGGTGAAGAAAGAGGAACACTCCTCCATTGCTGGTGGAATTCCAAACTGGTACAACCACTCTGGAAATCAATCTGGAGGTTCCTCAGAAAATTAGAAATACATCTACCTGAAGATTCAGCAATGCAACTCTTGGGAATATACCCAAAAGTTGCCCCACAATGCCACAGAGGCATGTGTTCCACTATGTTCAAAGAGGCCTTATTTGTGACAGCCAGAAGCTGGAAACAACTCAGATGTCTAAAAACAGAAGAATCTATACAAAAAAAAAATATATGGTTCATTCATACAATGGAATACTACTCACCTATTAAAAATGAGGAGGACATCCTGAGTTGTGCAGGCAAATGGATGGAACTAGAAAATACTAT
Organism: Montemys delectorum; assembly: GCA_019843815.1. Taxonomy (NCBI): domain Eukaryota; kingdom Metazoa; phylum Chordata; class Mammalia; order Rodentia; family Muridae; genus Montemys; species Montemys delectorum. Next base: position 33,378 of record JADRCD010197924.1, read on the forward strand.
CCTGAGTGAAGTAACTCATACCAAAAAGGACATGTATAGTATGTATTCACTAATCAGTGGATATTAGAGAAAAACTAAAAGCACAGAATACCAAGATACAGTCCGCAGAACGCAAAAGGGTCAACAGGGTGAAGGGCTCAAGTGAGGACGCCTCAGTCCCACTTGTGAGGGAGAAGAAACAAATCACAAAGGGGGATGGAGAAAGAGACCTTGGAAGGACTGTGGAGTGGGGTCAACCTGATCTGACATTGGGTGAGGGAAAAGGACTGAAATCGATGTGGGTCACTAGAAAGAATAAAAATAGGCAAGTTCCGGAGATGGGTGGTTGGGGAGGAACCTTCAGAATGTACCAGAGACCTAGAGGTAAGAGACTCTCAGGACTCAAATGGAGGGACCTTAGATGAAATGCCCAACAGCAGAAAGAGTGAACTTATAAAGCTCACCTTTAGCAGGAAGACAAGGCATTAAATGAGGTCGGGGATTGCCATTCTACAATCAAAACTCTGACAGATAATTTTTCCTGTCTAAAAGAACTGTAGGGATGGAAATGGAGAGGAGCCTGAGGAAAAGTAATTCCAGGGACAGCACGAGTGGGATCCAGCTCTAGGGGAGCTCCCAAGGTCTGACACTATTACTGAGGCTATGGAGCACTCATAAAAATGGACCTAGCATGACTATACTCCAGGAGACCCAGTAAGCAGATGAAAAAGTAAGATACAGATGAACATAAGATGCTGAGCCCTGGGGTTGAATTAAGGAAAGGCTGAATGAAGCTTAGGAGGCAGGCAACCCTGTAGGAGGACCAGCAGTCCCAATTAACCTGGACTCCCAAGATCTCTCAGAACACTGGACCACCAACAAGGCAGCATACACTAGCTGATATGAGGCCTTCAACATATATACATCAGAGGACTTCTAGGTCTGGATTCAATCAGGGATGATCCACCTAACCCTCAAGATTATGGAGGCCCCAGTGTGTTTAGAGGACAAATAGGGTAGGAGGCCGGGTTTGGAGACTTCCTCATGGAGAAAGGGGGTGGAGAGGAGGTATGATATATGGAACAGTTGGCAGGTAGATGTGGGACATAGGATGGAATAAAATCTGGAGTACAAAATAAAGAAAGAAAGGAAGAAAGAAAGAAAGAAAGGAAGGAAGGAAGGAAGGAAGGAAGGAAGGAAGGAAGGAAGGAAGGAAGGAAGAAAGGAAGAAAGAGAGAAAGAAAACATATTTCAATATATGATCAAATATCACATCCAGCATGATTAAACAGTTTAGAGTTTATACTCAATTCCTAGTGAAGCAAATATAAATTGGAAATATCATTTAAAACTCAAATAATTAATAAAAAATCAATCCATCTTTAACCATAACTCTAGAACTTGTGTGTATTTATATGTGATCTGGTATTATAATAATGTTTCATGTATACTAAACATGTATAATAATTATATAATAAACTATATAATACCTCCAGTCCTTAAATATCATTATAATCACAAATTATTGCTAAAATTTTGCTAATTTAAAACTCAACAAATCTTAGTCCTATGTTCAACACAATATCTTTTTTATGTTGATAGTCACTGGAAGCCTCTAGTTTTGTTTTGTTTTGTTTTTCATTATTTTTTTTAATCCTTTCTTACAGTCTAGAAGGTATCACCTTCATGGTCTTTCCTTTTTCTGCTCCTCATCCCATGCCTGCTCCCCTGTTTCCAAGAGGATGTCCCTACCTCCTACCCCCACCCCCACCCCTCTAGAATTTATCAATCCCTGGTGCCTCAAATCTCTAGAGGGTTAGGTGCAGCTTTTCTCAGTGAGGCAAAACCAGGTAGTCCTCTGCTGTATGTTGACCATTAATGGCAGCCTCTAGTTTTTCAAAGTTGAACTATTACACTATATAAATCTCTCAATTCATCAATAATGATGGTCAGGGATACATTTACCTAAATCACAAATTAGGCAAACCTTTATAAGTCCTATGCTTCCTATTTTGATCCATAAAAGATATTTCAATATATTTATGATGAGATAATTGTAATTTTATCTTGACTTATGAATACAGGATATATATATATATATATATATATATATATATATATCAGTAAATCTTTCTTGTATGCTAGCTATAATACTTGTGTGATTTAAGTACTATATGAAAAAAAACATAAAATTAGTATGACTCATGTGGCTTAAAGCTTTGTGATATGGAAAGTATAACTATGTCAGATGAATAGTTATCTCTGAAATTGGAAAACAAGCAAACCAACAAACAAAATAATCTGTCAATAAAAGTTAAAATTTGAACTTTAGTAAAGTTTCTTTTATGGGTACCCATGTATTTGGCGCATAGACATTCAGAATTGAGAATTTCTCTTGGTGGATTATTTCCTTGATGAATATGAAGTGTCCTTCTCTATTGCACTTGATATCTTTGGGTTGAAAGTCTATTTTATTGGATATTAAGGTGATAACTCCAGCTTGTTTCTTGGAACCATTTGCTTGGAAGACTTTTTTTCAGCCTTTACTCTGAGGTAGTATCTCTCAAATAGTATAAGAAAAATAACTTTTCTATTAAGGAAGTTTAATAGTTCTCATTTATAATGTCTTACATTCAACATTTTCATTATATTTAGAGATCAGAAGTGGGGCACTGACAGAAATAGCTTTGAATCTATAAGTTGCGAAATATTTACAAGGCACTCTTATATAGTATAGGCTGTTTTTAGAAGCAATAAAAACCTAGAAGTTTTATAATAAACAAACAAATAAATAGAGAGGTATGTTTCTTATATGCAGCAAAATGCTAGATCATGTTTCCTTATCCAGTTTGTTAGATTATGTCAGTTAATTGGGGAATTAATTCCATTGACATTGAGAAATATTAAAGACAGATGATTATTAGTACCTGTTAGATTTGTTGTTGTAAGTGGTATTATGTATATGTGATTATCTCCTTTAGGCTTTGTTGTGAGATGATTAATATCTTGTTTTTTCTTTGGTGTAGGTGTGTTGGAGTTCTCCTTCTAGAATCCTCTGTAGGTCTGGATTGATAGATAAATATTGTTTAAATTTGGTTTTGCCCTGGAATATTTTAGTTTCTCCATCTATGATGCGTTGAGAGTTTTGCAGGGTAAATTAGCCTGGGCTGGCATTTGTGTTCTCTTGAGGTCTGCACTACCTCTGCCTGGGCTCTTCTGGCTTTTAGGGCCTCTGTTCATAAGTCAGGTTGGATTCTGATAGGTCTGCCTTTATATGTTACTTGGCCTTTTCCCCTTAGAGATTTTAATATCCTTTCTTTGTTTTCTGCATTATTATAGGATAAGAGGATTTTCTTTTCTAGTCCAATCTATTTGGTGTTCTATAGGCTGCTTGTATATTTATGGCCATAACTTTCTTTAGGTTGGGGAAATTTACTTTTATGATTATATTATAGATGTTTTCTGGTCCTTTGACTTAGGAATCTTCACTCTCTTCTATTCCAATTATATTATCCTTAGATTTGGTCTTTTCATTGTATTCTGGGTTTCCTGGATGTTTTGGGCTAGGAGTTTTCATGTTCTGATTTTTCTTTGACAATTGTGTCGATATCTACTTAGATATCTTCTACACATGTGATTTTCTCTTCTATCTCTTGAATTCTATTGTTGATGTTTGCATCTGTACTTCCTGACCTCTTTCCTAGGTTATCCAGTTCCAGGATTGCCTCCATTTGTGTTTTCTTCATATTTTTTTCTACTTCCATTTTTAGGTCTTGGACCACTTTGTTCAATTCCTTCACATGTTTGAGTTTTCCTATATTTCTTTAAGGGATTTATTTGTTTTCTCTTTAAGGACTTCTATTTGTTTACATGCACTTTTGAAACTGTCCTGCAGTTTCATGAACTGGGTTATCTCTCAGTCGAAGGGAGAAAAACACCTGAAACACAGAGTTCAAGAACAAAAGGACACAAAGCCAAGTTGAGTCCCAATCAAGGCTTCCAAATTTAGTCTTGGGGTTCAGGATTTATATGTATGAGAAAGCTAAGCTGGATCTCTAGGTTACAATGATATTTGTATAACATAAACAATTCTTGAGGAGTCAGGAAAGAGTCAGAAAAGAGTCAAGGAGAAGTCAAGAGGAAGCCAGGTTGCTGGGAGTGCCCGCTCTCAGTGGCGCTCAGGGTGTCCTGCAGTTTTCAGCCAGGAAAGTTTGGAAACAAGGCATGGCCTGTGGTGGGAGTGGAGGTCAACAATGATGTCCTCAGGCAGGCAGTTTGTTTTCATTCAACAAAGTCCTCAGCCAGCCCAGCATACATGCCAGCCACCAGGCAGTACCTTCCTCTGGAATCCTCAAAGGCTGAACTCAGTGTCCTGGGCCTTTGTTTTAGGCACAGCAGGCAAGAGTTGACAGTCTCTGGTAGTAAGCTCTGATGCTGCAGAGTTGAGGCAGGAAGGAGGGACCCAACACACTTTCCTGTATTTCTTATAGTAAGTTATTTATATGCTCCTTAAAGGGCTCTATTATCTTTATGAGATAGGATTTTAGGTTAGCGTCCTGGTTTTCAGGTGTGTTAAGGTATCCAGGACTTGCTGTGGTGGGAGAACTGTGTTCTGATGATACTAATGTACATTGGATCCTGTTGCTTATAGTCTTATGCTTGCCTCTCCCCATCTGGTTATCTCTGGTATTAGTTGGCTTGGGTGTCTCTGTAGAGCCTGCCTCCTATGTCCCTGGTTTGCTATGGGCTTTCTGGAAGGCCTGTGGCCCTGACTGTAGCAGATCTTCTGGGGGGTCTTAAGATTACTGGGTCTTCAGAAGGACATGCATGCTAATGATCAGGTGCCGTGGCTACAGCATCGCTTCTGGGAGGCTTCAGACTGAGAGGTCTTCAGAAGAGCAGACAAGCTGATGATCTGCCCCAGCAGAAGGTTAAGGCCAGAAAGGGAGTGGAGCTCGAGTGGGGGAAATGGTGGAGATGAGCCCTGAGTCAACTGGGCTACTTGGGGTTCCAAGTTGTTTGGGAGAGTGCCTTACCTGTTGCCCTGCATGCAGCAAAAATCATGGGAGTCCTTCAGACTGTGGAGTCTTCAGAGGAGCAGTCAAGCTGATCAGTCTACAGATTCAATGCAATTCCCCATAAAAATTCCAGCACAATTCTTCTGACATGGAAATAGTAATTCTCAATTTCATAAAGAAAAACAAACAACAAAACAGCAGAGTGAAAACAAATCTTAACTATATAAGAATTTCTGTGAGAAACCACCATCCCTGACCTCAATCTATACTATAGAGCAATAGTGATAAAAACTTAATGGTATTAGAACAGAAAAATACTCATTGATCAATGGAATAGAATTGAAGACCCAGAAATAAAATCACACACTTGATCTTTAACAAAGAAGCCAAAAATATACTATGGAAAAAAGAAAGCATCTTTAATAAACGATGCAGTGGGTATGTAAAACAAGGAAAATAGAGCCATACTTGTCACATTGCACAAAAGTCAAGTACAAGTGGATCAAGGACCTCAACATAAATCCAGATACACTTAATCTAAGAGACGAGAAAGTAGGAAAGAATCTTAAACTCATTGGCATGGGGGGTGGTATATCCTGAACAGAATACCAGTGACTGAGGCTCTACAATCAACCATTGATAAATGGGACAACATGAAATTGAAAAGCCTCTGCATGGCAAAGGACATAATTAATAGGGAAATTGGCAAACTACAAACTGGGAAAAAAAATCTTCCCTAACCCCACATCCAATAGAGGACTACTATTCAAAATACATAAAGAACTCAAGAAGTTAACCTCTAAAACACCAAACAACCCAATCAAACATTGGGCTATAGAACTAAACAGAATTCATGACAGAAATGCTCAAATTCCTTAATCATCAGGGAAATGCAAATCAAAATGACCCTGAGAATCTACTTTATACCAAACAGAATGGATAAGATAAAAAAAAACTCAGGTGACAGCATGTGTTGGCAAGAATGAGGAGAAAGATGAATACTCCTACACTGCTGGTGGGATTACAAATTGGTACAACCGCTCTTCAAATCATTCTGATGGTTCCTCAGAAAATTGGAAATAAATCTACCTTAAATCCAGCTATATTACGCTTGGCCACACATCTAAAATATGTCACTGCACCCCATGCTACAGAAGCAGGTGCCCCAACTATGTTCATAGTGGCCTTATTTGTGATAGCCAAAAGCTGAAAACAACTCAGATCCAGAAAATGTGGTTCATTTATACAGTGGAAGAGTATATAGCTACTAGGAAAGAGGATATCATGAATTTTTCAGACCAATGTGAAGAACTAGAAAATATCATCCTGAGTGAGGTAACTCAGATCCAAAAATGACATGCATGTTATGTACTCACTAATAAGTGGATGTTAGCAAAAAAAGTACATATTTCCCAGGATGCAATCCACAGAATTTAAGGTTAATAAGTCTAAGTGCTAAAGTGAGGAAGCCTCAGTCCCACTTTGGAGAAAAAGAAAGTAATCATGGATGCAGAGGGAAGGAGGGAGATGGGTGGGAGAGGAGATAGAGAGGGGAAAGGAGGAATAATATCAGGCATTGGAGGAGGAAACAGGAATAAATCCCTGAGGGCCAGAAGAAATGAATGGAAACAGGCTACCATGGGAGACCATCTAGAATGTACCAGAGACCTGGGAGGTGAGAGACTCTTGGGACTCAAAATGAGGAATCTTAGGTGAAATTCCCAGAAGTGGGGAGAAGGAACTTGTAAAGTCCACCTCCAGTAGAAACACAGGGTATCAAGTGGAAGGATGAGGTTGCCATTCCACAGTCAAAAACTCTGACCCAGAATTGTTCCTGTTTAAAAGAAGTGCAGAGACAAAAATGGACAAGAAACTTAGTGAAAAGAGGTCCAGTGACAGGCCAAATTGGGATCCAGTGCAAGTGGAGGATCCAAGGTCTGACACTATTAATAATGCAATGGTGTGCTTAGAGGCAGGATCTAGCATGGCTGTACTCTGAGAGGTCCAACGAGCAGATGACTGAGACAGAAATAGATACTTACACCCAATCAATGAATAGAAGTCAGGTAACCCTGTGGTAGAATTAGGGAAAGGCTGGAACAAGTTGTGGACTTGGGAGACCCCATAGGAAGACCAGCAATCTCAACTATCCTGGACCACTTATATATCTCAGACACTGAGCCACCAATTAGGCAGCATACACCAGCTGTTAAGAGGCCCCTGACACATATACAGCAGAGGACTACCTAGTCTGGCCTCAGTGAGAGAAAGTGCACCTAACCCTCCAGACATATGGGTCCCCAGGGAGTAAGGAGGCCTGGCAGAATTGAGGGGGGCATCCTCTTGGAGATGAGAAAGGATGAATGAGATGAAGAACTATTGGAAAGCAGACCAGGAAGGGGATAATGACTGACTGTAAAAAAATTAAAATAAAAATTATAGATTAAAGATAATTAATATAAAAGTTAACTCTTGTTGAAATGATAACTGATCAAAACTATCATGAAATTGAACTTAACAACAGCATAGTTCTATTAAATGCATTTTAATTTACAGATTATGAGCCTGCTAACCTGCATGACCTAGGCTCTGCTTTTACAGTGGCTGGAGAAGAACATTATTTTGGTTGTAATTAGAAAAAAACAAAACAAAACAAACAACAACAAAAATCCCAATCAAACAAAA
>JADRCD010197925.1:1470-15621 GCA_019843815.1 Montemys delectorum
TCCTCCTCCTCCTCCTCCTCCTCCTCCTCCTCCTCCTCCTCCTTCTTTTTGTTTTTTTGAGACAAGGTTTCTGTGTATAGCCCTGGCTGTCCTGGAACTCACTCTGTAGACCAGGCTGGCCTCAAACTCAGAAATCTGCCTGCCTCTGCCTTCCAAGTGCTGGAATTAAAGGCATGCACCACCACTGCCGGGCCGAGGCAGGAGATTCTTGACCTAAGCATTATAATGCCATGTCCAGACTGAAACAAGAAGTGAGGGCAGAGAAATCAGCATGTGAACAGCAGAATGACAGCATTTACATAGAGCACAAAAGCATTATGCCTACAATTTTTCCATTATCATATGTGTACATGTACATACACACACACATGCAATGAATGGGTATACATGCATGGGTGCATGTGCTTATGAAAGGCAAAGGTTGATGTCAGGAATTGTCATCGGTCATTCTTCTCCCTTGGTCACCCACCGATACAGGAGCTTCTCAGTCAGATCCAGACCTGGCATACAGTGAGTCTCCTTAGCCATTTTGCTCTGGGGATTGCCAGAGACTGCCTTCAGAAGCTGCAGTTACATCATGACCACATGGCTTTCTATGCATCGATTTCTCAGGGTGAAATATTGCTGTCACTGGGTGTGGCATCTTCAAGCCATCCCCATCTTGTGATTTTTGTTTGTTTGTTTTGTTTTTATTTTGAGGCAAGATCTTGCTGTGTAGTTCAGGCTGCCCTAGAACTAACTCTCTGAGATCCTCCTGCTTCAGCCTCCCAAGAACTGGAATAACCATCAACCATCACTGTGCCAACTTCACAGTTCATTTTCTGCAACTCACTACTGATAGCTTTTGGCCATTAAAATATTTTTGATTTTGCTCACAATACAACTACATATTTACATGACATACGAATTCATGTATGCAGCACGAATGATGGATCAGGCAAAGTGGCAGACTGCCATCTCAAGCAGAGATCATTTCTTTATGTTACGACCATCAAAGACCTTATCTTCCAGCTACGTCACAATATTCAGTTAATTATGGTCAACCATAACTTCTGCTGTGCTATCGAGCATTGGAAGATGTTTCCATCAAACTGTAGCTCTGTATCCACCTAGATGGACACTAGTTTGGCTGAAGCATATACACATACCTTGACAGTTGCCAACTAGTTCTGCAGTCAACACTGCAGTGCAGACAGCTTTCTCATCTGACTTCCGGTCACGTGACTATAAAACCGTTTAGTAGGCACTGCGATCACGTGGCTATTCTGTTTCTAGCATCCTGAGGAACTCCCGTACATTTTTTTGGTCATGGTTGTATTTGTTCACATTGCTGTGGAAGCTCCCTTTTCTCTACATCTTTGCCCACATTTATTTGGGGTGGAGGAATTCTTTGCATATCTGGAACATTAAATTCTCAGAGTTACACGTACTGCAAGCATTATGTCCAGTCTCTTGTTTGCTTCCTTTCTTTGGGGCTGTGACTGCTGTGCACACAGTATTTTCTGGGCGTGCTTAGATGCTTCGTCTATACACAAGTGATTTTTCTTCATTTAACATCAAAACATAAGCATGTTCCAGTACAATGGCTAACGGCACTGAATGTTTACACAGCATCATTTTGTAGGCACACCTATCTTTGAACATCTACCCCATGCCATTTCCAAGGCTGGGTTGATGTTCTCCCTTGTTGGACCCCTTTATTGTAACAATCTCTTCTTCAGCATCTTGATGCTTGAAATTTTACATGGTGATTCCTGAGTTAACAGCGATAGCTACTTCCTGAATTCAAGTTGAACTCCTGTATCAAAGGAAAGAACCAGCCCTGCCAAATAGACTTTCAAAAGGTCAGATCATTTTGTCTTTATTTTCAGGTCACGTGGACTGGTTATGCCAGAAGAGCTCCCAGATCTTCAGGGAGACATAACCATGGTCTGTTCTCTACTCGAACCTCATCTCGATGCCAGTTGTCACAGCGTGTGTTGCTCAAGGCACTTAGAATCATACTCTGGCTCCAAACTTTCTTATAGAAGTGATTAGTGTCATATCTATTCACATTTCCTTGGCCATAGCAAATTTTATGGTCCTAACGTCTTATGGGTCGGTGGATACCATCTGCCAGGTGCTCAGGAGAAAAATCACAATTGTGAACAGTCTGAAGTCCCAGAAAGAGGTGGAGGAAGTTTCAGTACACCATAGCTTATATATAATTATATATAGATATAGATATAGATTAGATATAGATACATGTGTGCTTTCATTTAAGTAACATAAATATATATTTAAATTAAGAAAGAGGTTCAGGAGTTATAGATCACTGGGAGAACATTTGCTTAGCATGCACGGGATGTTGGGTTTAATCTCTAATATTTAAAAAAGAAAGACAAGGCACAAGGAGAGGAGGAAGAATAGAAAGGGGAGGAGGAAAAATAGGAAGGGGAGGAGGAGGAAAGGGGAGTCAGTGTGAGAAAGTTTGCCTTTGGGGTCTGTCCCTTTAACTTTTTTCTCTTTTGTGTGTGTATGCATGTGCTCATGTTTGGGTATGTGCATGTGTATAGAGGCCAGAGTTTAATAGCAGGTGTCTCCTCAATTCATGTCTGCCTTACTTTGTGAGGCAGGTTCTCTCATGGGACCTTCAGCCCACTAACTAGGAAAGGCCAGCTGGCCAGAGAGCTCCACAGATCCTGCTGTCTCCACCTCTCCAGGGCTGGATTAGCGGTTGTGGCACCACATCTGCCTCCGCTTTGCAAGGCAAGCACTTCTTTCCTTGATCCAGATCTCAACCCCTTTTCTTTAACTCTCATTTTAAAAGAATTAAACATCTGAGGTTAAAAAATATAATACATAAGGCCCCTTATGGCCTTCCCTCAACTTCCTCTAGTGAGGGCATCTTGTATAACTGTAGTACAGTGTGAAACCAGGAAATAAACGTTAGTGCATAAAAAACTGCTTGTAATAGCCATTTGGGGTCCCCTTCAAGTCACTCTCCTCGAGAGACTGATTGAGGGTTGACACTGATGCACCAAAAAATAAACCTCTTGCTTTTGCATCAAAAAAAAAAAAAAAAAAAAAGCCACCAACAAACAAAAAGCCAAAACATTGGTGCAAAAATGGAAACAGACTACAGACCTCACCCAGAGTCCACCTAGTACTGATACTTCTTTGTGTGTGTTCTCGTGCAAATTTATTTATTTATTTATTTATTTATGCCTGTGTGGATATCTTCACTCACATGGGTTTGTTTTTATAGAGGCCAGAAGAGGGTTGTGGGATCCCCCAGAGTTGAGGCTACAGATGTTTGTAGGAGGCTCAGTTTGCCCCATGGGTGCTGAGATCTAAACTACCATTCTTCTAATGGCTCAGTGAGCACTCTTAACTGACTAGCCCTCCTCCCAGTCTGTTTGTTACTGTTGGCCAGTGCATCCATTCTTTCATTGTCTTATCTCTATAAGATTTTAATCTCTCCACAGATTCTTGTAACCATCGACCTGATTAACCTTTCCCTCCCCACAGGACAGCCTTTGAGCCTCTTCGTGCTTATTCCACTGTGGCTCTTTGGTGTCCGTTAACCTGGCCCCTGACTCTGTAGCTCCATGATAGTAACTATGTTGAAGAAGTAGAATTGTGTGATGTTCATTGTCTTAAGAGTGGCTGTCATATGCAGCATGTTTTACTCCTCTTCATTTCTATGGCAGTCTAAGGTGTGGATGTACGATTGTCTTACCCAGGCCCATGTCGAAGACATGAGGATTGTCTTCAGGTTTGGGCTATCACAAGTAAACTCTTGGTGAATACAGGTTTATACATCTTCTGTGGGTCAAGAGGGCAGCTGTCAGGTTGTGTGGAAAGTACATGTTTAGTTTTATAAGCGATGGCCAAATCTTTCCAGAGAACGTAATATTATATTCCCAAAGAGACCTAGTGTCTTTGCATCTTTCCAAGAACTTAGTGTTATTATGACATTTCAAAATATTTTAGAGGCCTGGGAGGTGGCTCAATGGACAAAGATGTCTGTTGTAAGCGGGTGAGGGATTGGGTTTAGATCCCCCAGTACCCATGAAAATGCCAAGTGAGTGTGCATGGCAGTCTTCTTGTAATTCTAATGCCCAGGAAGTGACCATAGTGGATCCCAGGGCGAGCTGCTGACTAGACTAGCTAGGTCAATCAGTTCCTGGTTCAGCAAGAGAGCTTGCTTCAGTACTCAAGAAAGGACTTGATCAAGGAAGACACAACTGTCCACCTCTGGCCTTCACACACACACACACACACACACACACACACACACACACACACACGCGCGTGCGCGCGCGCACCCGCTCATGTACACAGCATGCATGACCAAGATTTTTAGTTGTTTAATAGGTGCACAGTGATATCATATTATATTTTTAATTAATTTCCCTAATGGCTAACGATGTTGAACACTTGTTGATGTGTTTATGTGCCTGTTGTGTCTCCTCTCTAATGAAATGCCCTTTCCTACTTACTAATTGGCTTTTGTTTTCATATTGGGTTTTGAGAGTTCTCTATCTCTTGCAGATACAGGGTGTTGGCCAGATATACGGCTCGCAAGGATTTCCTCTCTGTTCGACCTTTGTTTTTTTCATCTTTTTAACAAGATCTTTTGCAACAGTTAGGTCTCTCTCTCTCTCTCTCTCTCTCTCTCTCTCTCTCTCTCTCTGTGTGTGTGTGTGTGTGTGTGTGTGTGTGTGTGTGTGTGTGTATTTACTGTACAGGTCAGAGGTCAGTGTTGGATGTATATCTCATACTCTGCTCTCCACTTATTTTTTGCGACAAGGTCTCTCATTGAATTTAGAGCTTGCTATTTAATCTGGATTAGCTGGTCAGCAAGCCTTCAGCATTAACCCATCTGTCCCATCCCCCTAGCACTAGGGTTATAGACACAGGTACCAGGCACCATCATTCTTGTGTCAGCTAGTCTTATGGCACCTTGATACACAAACTAGAGTTATCTGAAAGGAGGGAACCTCAATAGAGGAAATGTCTCCATAAGATCAGGCTGCAAGACATTTTCTTAGTTAGGAATTGATGAGGGAGGACATACCTAGGCTGGTAGTCTTAGGTTTTAAAGGACTGAGCAAGCCACGGTGAATAGGCCAGTAAGCAGTGCCATGTTCCGTGCAGAGACACTCCATGGCCTCTGCATCAGCTCCTGTCTCCAGGTTCCTGCCCTGTTTGAGTTCATATCCTAGCTTCCTTTAATGATGAACAGTGCTATGCAAGTGTAAGTTGAACAGACTCTTTCCTCCCCAACTTGCTCTTTGGTCATGGTGTTTCATCATAGCCCTAGAAACCCTAACTAGGGAAATGTCCGACCTTTTGTGTGGATGCCAAGGATCCAAACTTCAGGACTACGTGCTTGTGTAGCACACAGTTTGCCCACTGAACCTTCTCCCCAGCCTCACTTGATCGACCTTTTTATGGATTGTGGCTTTGGTTCCACACCCCAGCCCCCAGGCTCCATTTGTCATACTCTCAGTGTCCAACCTGGAATCCATTTGATAAGAGATTTTTGGGGTGGTCTCTGTTTCAGAGCTGACACCCTCTCCCGCTCAAGGGTATTTCCCTCAGAACAAAAGTCCTCAGCACAAGAGGAGCTGTTTGGGGAGTGGTGTGTGTGTGTGTGTGTGTGTGTGTGTGTGTGTGTGTGTGTGTAGTCTTTCTGGAGATATTTTTCAAGTGGGACATTCAGCAATATGAGAATTTATTCAATCGACCTTAAGGCCAGCCTGACTGGACTTGCAAATGCTTGTTCACTGGACACAATCAAGGCCTAGAAGATCTGCTTTGGTCCAGAGAATGCCACTGGGAGAAAGGAAGCAGAGGATACATCTCCACATGCCCCGACACCTGGAAAACAATACCTCTCTGATTGGCTGGACAGTTAAGCTCTGGCCCACAAGCTCCAAGCATTCTGGTCAAGTGTTTTCATGACTCACAACCACAGTACCTCAGAAGACTGTTTTAGTATTTTGTGGGGTGGGGGTATCCCAAACACTGAAATTATCTTTTTAGAAACGGACACAGAGCCCAAACAAAAGGCTATCATTTAGCATGCTGTCTTTTGATTTTTCTCTCATAAATCGACTAATCTTCAAGGTACTAAAAAGGATTCTATGATCTGATACAAATCTGATCATTCTTAACATTCTCCTGTAGGTAAAGGTCACAGTGTGTGTATCTTTTGAAATTCCAAAACTTTAAAAACACACATTTAAACAGGTTTTGCTTTCAGTAGAACTAGATTTAAAAGCCCCTTGTAAAAGCCTCAGTTGGGTGTGGTGGTCCATGCGTGTAATCTTAGCACTGTGGGGCATATGCAGCAGAACTGTGAGTTTAAGACTAGCCTGGACTACAAAGTGAATTCTGGGCTGGGCCTACTTTTGGGTATTATTGCTATGATGAAACACCATGACCAAAAGGAAGTTGGGAGAAAGGGGTTAATTTGGCTCACACCTCCACAGCACTGTTCATCACTGAAGGAAGTCAGGACAGGAACTTTGATACAAGAGGTTTGCCTACTGGCTTGCTCCCCATGACTTGCCCAACCTGCTTTATTGTGAACCCAAGACCACCAGCCCAAGGATAGCACCACCCTCAATGGACTGGACCATCCCCCATCAATTCCTAACTAAGAAAATGCCTTATAGTCTGATCTTATAGAGACATTTTCTTCATTGAGATTCCCTCCTTTTAGATGACTCTAACTTGTGTCAAGTTGGCATAAAACTAGCCAGCATACATAGCAAGACCTCATCTCCAAAAAAAAAAAAAAAAAAAGATAGAGACATAAAAAAGGAGATAAATAAAGTTCTGTAACTCAACCATCAGAATCTAGAATCATATCTAGTCCATATAAATTTAGTAGGTTTGTGTGTGTTTAATTAAAATGTATGCTGTACTTTATTTTCAGATAAAAATAAAGGATTATTTGATAGTTAAATATTCTTCTTTTTTTAAAAAAATATAGAATAGAGTTTATTCAGGGCATGGGGAGGGGAGTTAAGAGGGTAGTAGAGGCAGAGAAAGGCAGAGAGAGGGAGAGAGCAGAGAAGTGGAGCCTGGCCATGACCATGTCCAGGGAAGAGGGGAAGGGAAACCCCCAAGAAGGCAAGAGAGAAGCAAGAGGGAAGCAGGAGTAAGAGAGAAGTTAAATCTTCTTGCAAACACATTTTCATCTCTGTTGTCTTTACTGTTTTGTAAATAGCTTGAACCCATTGCTCTCTTTTTGTGTGTGCTGAAATATATAGAGCAATATGTAAAAAGACCCACTGTAGAGCATCTGTGACCTTACCTTTATCACGAATTGATTGGAGGAGCGAGCAGGTCTGGAGGCAGAGGGATAGATTCAATGACTTCTTGAGGTCCTTGGCAATGGGCTATGTCTAGGATTATAATTATGACTATGTTTATTTATTAACATTTCTACTGGGCCATTTTAGTTGATTAGCACAATGCAATTACACAAAAAAATATGCAGCTACAAGTTCTGGGAAGTCTCTACATTGCTAGGAAAGTCTAGATATGATATCATTTCTGATTTTCAATGATTTAATTAAAATAAACAAGCATACAATAGTCTCAGTATATTTTATAATATGATGAAGAACTACATCTAATTGCTGAAAGTAGGGGCAATGAGAGTTAGTAATCTCAAGTTCTTGGCTAATTACTCCTCGGGCTCTTCTCTGTCCACTGGACAAAAGAGACACATTCTGGCAAGGTGAAGGAGCTGGAATGGGGTGTCTCTTGGTGGTGGAAAGTATGCATAGTAAGCCCTAGGACCACCATGACAAATATAAATCAATACAAGGGAGAAGGGAATGGAGCTATAGCCTAGTTGGAAGCATCCAACACAGTAAAGATTTCCAGCATCATATAAAACTGGCTGTAGTGGGGGACACCTGCAATCCAAGCACTGGGGTGGTTGGAAGTAGGAGGATCAGAGTTCAAGGCTGTCTTACGTTTGCACGGTTGGCCTGGGTCTCTTTGCTTTTCCCCTTTTCTGTGTCTCACAGATTCGTCCTGCGGCCGTTGACTCCCAAAAGCTTTGGGAGGAAACCAGAAGGCAAGCTTATCGGTGAGCAGAGCAACCCAGGAACTGCAGTGAAATAAAGGACCAAAGGCATTTCTGAAATGCTCCATGAGAGACCAAGGCTCCTGAGGGAGGTTTAATCCTTGTTGAAATACAAACTTCCCCCAAAACCTTGAATTTTGCACAGCAAGTTGTTTAGAGTACAGGTTCTTTTCTGAGGGCAAGGTGGGTTTCCCTGTAGAGCCTTGGCTGCCCTGGTATCCTGGAACTCACTCTGTAGACCAGGCTGGCCATGAACTCTCAGAGATCCACCCACCTCTGTCTCCCAACTGCTGGGATTAAAGGCATGCACTCCTAAACCTGGCCCAGAGTCCTCGCTCTTAACACAGGATATGAAGACCTCTGGACGTCACTAGTACTGGGTGGGGGGAGGTGAATCAGCGAAGCTGTAACTGTTTTTATAATTATAAAAATAATAATTCATTTTTACCTTGCTACCTCTCCCTTGAATACAGAGTGGAATTTTCTAAAATTTACTTGACATGCGATCCTGTAGTACTTTGAGTATAGATACAATATGTATGTACAGCAGTCTCCTTACTAAGCCAAATACTAAGAAATTGGAAAAATGCAAAACAATGCCATTATTTTAATACATTTAAAAATATTATTTCATCTAAGTATGTTAATTGTGTTAACACTCGGTGGGTTTTATCATTATTTTTAAATAAAGTGCTAGGTGAATACTGTAAGCTTTTTTTCCCCCCTCAGTTTTCATTTCTAATATAGAAAGTATCAAAAGATAAACTTATTACCAAGAGCTCTTTGGGGGCCTCAAGGATGGAAAGGAATCTGGGGCCCACAAATGTTTTTTGCAGAGGCCTGCAGTGTGGATGGGTGAAGATGCTCAATAGATATTCTCTTCCACCACAAACGCCATTACCATCTTAAGCAGAGGAGCCGTGTGTGCCTGCTATCAGGATCCAGCCTGCTGATGACCCTCGGGAAAAAAGTGTGGGGATAGGGATTATTAGACAGTTAGACCCTTACCTGAGATTCCAGCACCGCTTGCAACTCTCTCCCTGCTGTTTGTAATTCTGCTCCAGTCACATGTGGTCTTGGGGGGTGCTAGAAGGTATAGTGGGGTAGGGGAGAAAGGACTTACTCATGTTCCAGCAGGTAACAACCCTCCATGCATGCTCTTGTAATACACGGTCAAATTATTGGTTCACCAAGTTATATTTGGGTGAAATCATTACTTTGGTCTGTTGTTGTGACATTTTGGGCTGAAGAGATATTTGCTGATGTCTCATCAGGGGATGTTAACACAACAAAGGAAACCTTAGGAAATATTGAGTTCCCTCACCTCATTTATAGGTTGAAAATTGATGCCCAATGAGATGAGATAGTTTACCTGGTATCTAATTCTTTAAAGTACCACAAATTGTCGTGCCTGACTATAAAGCAATGATTCATTTTGCTGTCAAAAATGGACTTTGACCTGAGCTTGCTCTTTTCCTGGGTGTTGTCTGGGGCTTCAGCAAGGGTGGCTGCAATGGCGGAGAGTTGGCTCAGCTGAGCTTGGCAGGAACCATTCTCTCTCTCCTCCTCCCACCAGGCTCTCTTCACAGCTCCCAGGGCTTCCTCACAGAGCGAGCCTCTGTGCGAACACCCAGGATTCTTCCATTTAGAAGTCCTGTTGCTCATGAGATCAGTCCAGTTTCAGGAGGAGGAAAGCTGGTCTCCTCTCAACCAGAGGAGGATGAGAAAGGTGGAAGCTCTGTGCTTCTGAGACTGAAGAATATCTCAACAGTCATAAACACCTCAAAGGGGCGTGCACAGCTCAGAGTCTGAAAAGGAGGACCCTGAGGAATGGACTCTGGAGACAGGAGAAAACAGTCCTCCTTTGGTTTTGCTTAGGATACGCAGCAGTCCTCAGCAGTCTTACTGGCCAGTTGCCTGTGGAGATGGGCTGCTCTCCAACAGTGGTTGTCAACCTGTGGGTCCAGATCCCTTGGGGGTTGAATGACCCTTCCACAGGGGTCACATATCAGATACCTACATTATAATTTATACATTATACACACATACATTGTGATTTATAGCAGTAGCAAAATTGTAGTTATGAAGTAGTAATAAAATAATTTGATGTTGGGGGTCACCATACCGTAAGGAATTGTATTAAAGGGTAATACAGCAGTAGGAAGGTTGAGAATCACTGCTCTAGAAAGTTCCGTCATGGAGCAGAAATCTGTTTCCCTTTGGCCCCTATGGGGTGGCTACACTCATTTGTTGCTTTAGGGTGGCACTGGGAAAGATTTGTTCTTGTCTTTTGCATGAGGCTCTAAGACTGATTCACTCTTGGGGTTTCTTTGATTCCAGGTTTGTGACTCTTGAAAGTTTCCTCTATTTATAAGGCCTTATGTATGCCAGCTTGTCAATCACTTTTCTGCAATTGGTCTGCATGGCCCACTTTTGATCAGTATTCTCAAGCATATATACCACACACATACACACACACACATACACACACACACTCACACACACATACTCACACACATATACCACACACACATTCACAACACACATACCATGTACACATACCTCTGACACACTCACACACACGTACACACATACACACATAGATACAAACGCAAACAAACATACATACACATATACACACTCATGCACGCCAGCATTCTTGCACTTTTGTACTCCCATGTACATTAATAGTGTGTCATGAAAAGCATAGAGGCTTAGCTCAGTGGTACTGCCCCTGGCTAGCAAGAGTGAGGTCTGGTCTTTAGTTGCCAGCATCAGACTACATAAAGGTGTAGCTAAAAGCACAATATGTAGACTGAAACTCCTGGATCTTCCTCAAGGACTCTGCTGACCACACTTGCTCAGGTCATTGGATGTCTGTGATGGCTATTTCTGGTTGTCAACATCTGGAATGAACCACAATCCAGAAATGGAGGACACACCTATGATCTGGAACTTAAGGCTGGAAGACAGGTTTCTGACCTGGATCTTGAGGCATAATGGCCGTAAAAGTCTTAGGCCCAGGCAAGGTACTACATACTTTTAATTACAGGAGACTGAGACAAGTAGATCTCTGAATTCAAGGTCAATATGAAGAGCAAGTTCCAGGGCTGCCAAGCTTAGGTGGTGAAGGAGTTGGAAAACAGAAAGCTGGTGATGTAATAGAACAAGGGGGCCATGTTCCAACTCCAGCAAGCAGCAGAATGTTGGCAGCTTCAGCCATGTATCTCTGGCTTTATAGTCAAGAGGAGAAGGAGACTACTGGGACAATTGATGCTGGTTAGCTGGAGCTAAGAAATTAGCAGTGATTAAGAAGAGACCAGCATCACTGAGGTGAAATATTCTGTGGAGCATTCTCTGAGAGCATAAAGAAGCTGTGTTCCAGAGATAGCCAAGGTTGTACCTCATGCTGCAGCTGTACTTAGTAATCTAAGAATCACCCAGGTGGTACTGGTTTTGAAGGCATGAAGGAGTTATGAAAAGCAGCTGAGGTTTGGCACTGTAAGAGGCCATTAAAGGCCATTGGTGAAGGTGCAGCCTCAGTTGCAGTTGAAAGCCCAAGACTGAAGGGGCCATGCAAAGGAGTTGAGGCTTGGCACCATAAAAGGAGCCCATGATAGGCTATTGGCGAAGTCTGGTTGCAGTGAGAAACCCCAGCACGTTAGAGATGCCAGTACTGTGGGATGACCATCAGGAACAGCAGCCACAATGCAGTGGAGTCAACCCGAGCCCAGAATGCTACAGAAGGCAAAGCTGAAGTAACCCAAGTCCATTAGAGAAGCTCTGAAGATTGTGTATGGGTCCCAGACACTGGAACAAGAAGCTGTAAAGTTGAAATTGCCTTAGAGACCACAAGATATTAGAGATGCTGGGGCTATGGGCTATCATATGAGAAAAGCTGCTAACAGGGCATGGATCCAGTCCAGGAGAAAGAAGTGTGTTACAGTCAACAAAGATGAAAAAGGAGTTGGAGATCTGCTTTGTCATCAGACATGGAGATGCAGAGTTTGAGGTTTGCCCAGCTGGTTTCCTGTCTTGCTTTGGAGATTACAGTTAAATGATTAGATGACTTTCAGAAGAGACTTTGGACTTTTAACATTGTTGAGACTGCTATAGACTATGGGGACTTTGGAAGTTGGACTAAATGTATTTTACATTATGCTATGTTTAGGTATGGCCCCCATAGACTCATATGTTTGAACAAGCCTATGGGGGCCAGGGAGTAGAATGTGGTGGTTTGAGTATGCCTAGCCCAGGGAGTGGCACTATTTGGAGGTGTGGGCTTGCTGGAGTAGGTATGGCCTTGGAGTAGGTGTGACCTTGGAGTAGGTGTACCACTGTGGGCTTGGGCTTTAAAACCCTCATCCCAGTTGCCTGGAAGTCAGTCTTCTCCTAACAGCCTTCAGATGAAGATGTAGAACTCTCACCAAGAGAGTTCTACACCTGCACCAAGCCTGCCTGGATGCTGCCATGTTCCTGCCTTGATGATAATAGACTGAACCTCTAACATGTAAGACAGCCCCAATTAAATGTTGTCTACGTGTTGCCTTGGTCATGGTGTCTGTTCACAGCAGTAAAACTCTAACTAAGACAATGTCTCTAAGTGTTGCATGCTTAGTCTTTAACTCAGTTCTGAAAATTCAGTTTCATCTCCAGAAATTTTATCTGTGGAGCTTGATGGTCACCTGGTCTGGCCAACCAGTAAGTTCTAGGTTCAGTGAGAGACTCTGTCTCAAAAAACTAGGTGGAGATCAATAGGTACCTGAAATCAGTTCATAAATAGAACCTGACACTATCTACCTGAATGCAGACATTGTCACTAAAACTACTCAAATCCCAAGGAAACATATAACCAGCATGCGTTAGACATTTGCCCTATATTTTTACTAGATTATTGAAAAAGGTTCAGCCAGCAAGAGGCCTCGGTAGCTTCCCTTGAGCCCATCCCCTATGCTAACATCAATCTATTAATCAGCATCATTCACCTAAATGTTGTTAATTCATCTAATGGGACTGTCGTTTAGTCCACATTTCTCCATGTTGTCCACTGTGATATTGTGAGAGGCCTGGACGAACGCTCTGTTGAAGTCTAGATACATTATGTCCATGGCACTTGGCCACTCTCTAAATCCACTAACCCTGTCAAAGGAAATGAAGCAAATCGGACTCTTCAAGCACTGCCATGCACTTTGATGCTCAGCTCTGCTTTGTTCTTTGCTCGGCCCAGGATCTCCTTGCGTAACACCTTGCCTGTCTGTTTCTATTGCTTATTGCTCTTCGATGAACCCTTGTTCCTTGACTCCAGGAATATTTCTTTGTGCTTGACTTACCCACCCCCAAACCTTGAATATAATGTTGTCTCCCGGATTGTTTATACTATTGTCCTCGTGCTTATTTAGCATTTGACATCTATTATTTGATGGGTGGTTCAGCTAGAGCTTGGATCTACTCACAGTCACTTCTTTTCTAACATATTGCTCACTCCAAAAGCCAATATGGCACCCAAGGTGCCTTCCAAATGCTGGTTCCTAATTGGAAAGATCAGGGCTTCTTGGCGAAGTGGCTGGTGCCAGATGTAGGCAAAGGTGGGAAAGATGAGGCTAGACCACTCTGTTGCTCCATTCAGAACTTCCTAGTTATGGGGGGGGGGTCATCAGGGCCTGCCAACTGAATTAGAAGCTGAGAAGAGAGTCCCACTAATCAGAGCTAGGCTGAGTTGAATGTTAAAACTGCCACTGCAGGGGATAGGAGGTAGCTCCATCAGCAAAGCGCTTGATGTATAAATAAGCTTAAGGCCTTGAGTTTAGAGCCCCAGCATAAAAAAATCTTAGTGAGTGCGTGTCTTTTACCCGAGTGCTAGAGTCACAGAGAGACAGGCTGGATTGCCAGTTAGTCCAGCCAATTGGTAAGTGTGAAGCTCAGTGAGAGACTCCGTCTAAAAAATTAGGTGGAGAGCAACTGAGAGAGATACCTAAGAACAAGCTCTGTCCTCCACGTGCACTCACATGAACACACACACACACACACACACACACACACACACACACACACACACA
>JADRCD010197925.1:17026-45713 GCA_019843815.1 Montemys delectorum
TGCAAGAGAGTGTGAGTGCATGTGAGTATCTGTGAGTGTGAGTGCATGTGTGAGTGTGCAAGAGAGTGTGAGTATGTGTGAGTGTGAGTGCACGTGTGAGTATGCAAGAGTATGAGGGCATATGTGAGTGTGTGTGAGTATGAGTGCATGTGTGAGTGCATGTGTGAGTGTGAGGGCATGTGTGTGTGTGAGAGTATGAGTGCACTGTAAGTGTATGAGAGAGTGTGAGTGCATGTGTGAGTATGTAAGAGTGTGAGAGCATGTGTGTGTGAGTGAGTGCATGTGAGTGTAGAAGAGATTATGAGTGCATGTATATGTAAGTACATATG
The DNA here is from genome assembly GCA_019843815.1 of Montemys delectorum. Classification (NCBI taxonomy): domain Eukaryota; kingdom Metazoa; phylum Chordata; class Mammalia; order Rodentia; family Muridae; genus Montemys; species Montemys delectorum. The sequence goes on from JADRCD010197925.1 coordinate 17,356, forward strand.
TGAGAATGAGTATGTGTATGTATAAGTGTGTACGTGTATGTATGTATAAGCTAGAGGACAACCTTAGTTAGGTGTTTATTTCTCAGGAGCCTTCTGTCTTGCTTTTTTAAGATGGGGTTGCTCAGTGGTCTGGGGCTTGCTGTGTAAGTCAGACTGGCTGGCCAGAAAGCCCCAGAGACCTACCTGTCTCTGTTTTCTCGTCTTCAGGATGACAGATGTGTGACTGTACCCAACTTTTGAATTTGTAAAGTGGGTACTGGAGACTGAAGTTGGGTCCCTATGCTTGTATGGTGAGCATTTTATAGACCACTAAGTCATCTCCAATTCCTCTTGCTTCATTCCCTATGGTCCCACTGGCATGTTTCCCTAGGCCTCAGAGTTCTATAAGAACTCACAAAAAGTGGTTAGGACCCTCCTAGTTCAGTCACAGCCTACTGGCTCTTGTCCCTGTCACTGGCATTTACACTAATCCTTTCCTTCTGATGGCTATTCTCTTTGACAGAAAAGGCAGAGTCAAAATAGGAGTTTTATTTGGTTTTCTTCATCATTTTTCAATGTTGAAAAAATCAATTCCAGGTAGAATTTATCCCTTTTGTCATCTGGCTTCAACCCTAAAGAGGGCCCTTTGATCATCATTGGATTTTTAACCCTTGTCATTTAAAGTCTATTTTTATAGGGTATTGTTAATATTTAGAATGACTCATTCCTGCCTTCATTCCTTTGCATGGGATTGTTGGTTTCTTTGGGCAACCTTTTTCTTTCTTAAGAATTTTTGCTCATTTACAATACCACGGTAGAGAGTGGATGGCCCACATGTGGTGGCATGAGGCAGTGTTGGTGAGTATTGGAAGACAGAGATCCAAGCTGTTTCATAAGCGTTAACTTTCTGGTAGGCAAATGTGCAACACGTGTCCAGAGCCTTTCAAATACATATGCTGTTGTGATCACAGACTTCCCATCTCATCAGTTAATCCTAAGAACACAGAGAGACTTACTTAAAGGAATGTTCTGAGTAGTGTTTAAAATGTATTTAAAAATACTAAAATGCTCTAATTCTCTCATGCATTTTTGCTATCTTTTCTCCTTCCACTTGTACACATCTTTACAAAATGAAATGCAGTTTTTAAAAATGGGGAAGATACTCCATGAACTACTTTGTAGTCTCCTTTCTCCCTCAAGGACATATCAGGGACAATGCCCATATCAGGAAATTCTCAATTAGGAAGCCTTTTTATGGCCAGGTAGAACCTGGGTGGCAGCACACCCCCTTTGAATCCCAGCACTTGGGAGGGGGAGGAAGAGGCAGGTAGATCTCTGAGTTCAAGGCCAGCCTCATCTACAAAGCGAGTTCCAGGAGAGCTAGGACTATATGGAGAAACCCTGTCTCAAAAACAAAACAGTCTTAGCCAGGGTTTCTATCCCTGCACAAACATCAAGTCCAAGAAGCAAGTTGGGGAGGAAAGGGTTTATTCAGCTTACACTTCCACATTGCTGTTCATCACCAGAGAAAGTCAGAACTGGAACACAAAGCAGGTTAGGAAGCAGGAGCTGATGCAGAGGCCGTGGACGGATGTTCCTTACTGGCTTGCTTCTCCTGGCTTGCTCATCTTCCTTTCTTATAGAACCCAGGACTACCAGCCCAGGGATGGCACCACCCACAATGGGCCCTCCCCTCTTGATCACTAATTGAGAAAATGCTTTAACAGCTGGATCTCATGGAGGCATTTCCTCAAGGGAGACTCCTTTCTCTGTGATATCTCCAGCTTATGTCAAGTTGACACACAAAACCAATCTGTACACAAACAAACAAAAATTAGAAGCAGTCTAACTCTCCAATAATCTGTCTTTGTCAAAACAAACAAAGGTTGTATTACACATTGCAATTCTACCTAGCCATAAAAAGGTTTCCTAATTGAGAATTTCCCAGTATGGGCATTGTCCCTGATATGTCCTTGAGGGAGAAAGGAGACTACAAAGTAGTCCATGGAGTATGTTCCCCATTTTTAAAAACTGCATTTCATTTTGTAAAGATGTACATGAGCGGAAGGAGAAACAACAGCAAAGACGCAAGAGAGAATTAGAGCATTTGCTTTCTTTTCTATTCATGTGTCTTATCCATTCCAGGACATTTTTCTTTTTGTTCTTTTTTTCTTTTCACTGTAGATAGTTACAACTTCAAAATAAGAAGGGGAAGCAGTATAGCTGGATTAAGAAAGTAGGATTCTGCTGTGGCTTTATTACAAGTCTCTTATCAAGTGTTGGCTTCTTCGACTTGAGTGGCCCTCAAGAATAGTCCTCAGCCTCTCCTTGGAGTGTTTTGTTGTTATCTGATTTTTATTTTATTTTAATTCATTTTGCTCCATACACAGAAGGGCAGATGTTCCCTTAGATACAACAGCACCTCAACAGATGGGAGAAAACTTGATGCCCATTAGTGGCTAATGAAGAAGTTTGTTGACAAATGTGGGCCTGACCAAGGCCAGTCCGGCGACCCACTAGGGCCTCAACCCTGTTACTGAAACATAGTTCTCACCCCAACCTGAGCCAATTGAGAACTTTGCTGCTCATTCCACAGCCGTGTGCACTGTTTAGGTTGGAGCTGGTGGCTTCTGCTCTAAGGTCTGTTGAGATAACTTGGGGGACTGTATTATCTACCTACCATCATGCCTGACTTCCTCCAGCAACCCTCTCATCTCTTTAAAAGTCTCTTTTCCCGCTTCTTGTCTTCAAGCCTGATCTGAAATGGTGAAATAGTTATGAATAAGCAAAGGTCTTCACAGCGGGCTTATGACGGGAACCCTCAGTCTTGTAATTCTCCAGGATGCTGTGAACTCTCCACAGTAAACAAACAACTGGAGGAAAGAAATATGCATTTTAAAAAGAAAATGAGTATTCCCAATCTATCCAACAGGGGAAATACTGCAAGCACGCATACTGTAACCATTTTATTGTCTCTGGCTCCCGAGGTCTAGGACACGTGGTGCCAGTCCCTGAATACCGGATTGCATTTGTCTCTAAATTCTGAATCAGCTGAAATCCACATTAAAATGCATGATGCTGCAGTGTATTACCGGCAAACCCCACAAACTTCCTAAATGGGACCACACAGGGAGATGAAGAGCCCATAACGGCAAGGCCTTCTGAAAACCTAGAAAGGGAAATATTTTTAGACAACTTTCAATTTTTTTAATTCACTGTGCTACATCTTTCAGGCGGAGCAGTTGAAGAGAGTGGCAGCTCCAACACCTCTCTGTGGGCTCCCTGGGCTGACCCTGGTCCTGCAACTTGGCTGCTGTGGTGGTGGCAGCAGGGATCCCTGGAGAAGCAGGAGCAGGATGGACAAGCTTTGGGGTGGGGTGGGGGGTGAAGTGCAGAGACTTAATGGATAGCTATGTGATGTAACAATAATGGCGCAGGGAAGAAAACAGCATCTGACACTTCTAGAAGCTCTACCTGTCACAACAGGCCTTATTTTTTAGGGCATTGCCTGTTGGTGGCCTCGTTTGAAGATATGCCTGGAGGGACAGCATGCAAAATCCTGAGAGAGGAAGGCAGGCCATGGCAACACTTGCCCTTCTCTCATGGTCTCTGTAAGGCATGATCCTCTCATCTCTAAAGTAGCTTCCCACTGCCCACACAGCCCCTGATGTTCTGTCTCCTCTAGAGAAAGTGATGTAACAGAGGTCCCCAGATTCTTTCCCACAAGTCAGTTCCCAAGACATTAGGAATGAACTAGACTTCTCAGAGTCTTATCCCAGCCCCTGAGGCAACAGAGGTCTCTGCCCAGAATGATCAGCGATGAGTCTGTTCAATGGCCAGTCCAACACAAGTCCTAAACCATCAAATATGGTGTCAAACTGTCTGGCACTGTTGTTAGGGTGCTGCCTTCAGCTAGGTGGTTCCCCTTTACGGGCTGATCTTTGGTTTGTTCCGTTTTCAAATCAGGTGAGATTATCTGAACTGGGTTTATATCAAGGAGTAGGTTTCTGGTACGTAGTAGAGACTTTGACGATATGGTCAGAGTGAGGAGATGAATCTCCAAGTGAGAGATAGCCCAAGTGGGTTAATGGGATCCCTGGAATGGAGTGACAGAGTGGGAAGCTTGCCAGTTCATACATCTGGAGTGGTTTTGTTTGGACAGTCGTGGGCCCCTTGAACTGGGCAGAGCTGTGTCTTTTTGTTTTGCATTGCTTTCATCTATTTTAGTTTCATCCTTGGACTACACCCCCGAATTTACCATGTGTTTCATTATACCTTTTTTTGTGTACCCAACCACGTTCGCCTTTTCTATTGTAATGGAAACCTAAGCTGAACTCTGTATAGGTTCCCAAACACTACCAGCTCTCTTTGCCTTTGAAATCTTTGACTGTCCCAGTCAGGGTTACTATTGCTGTGGTGAAATGCTGCCACCGTGACCAAAAGCAACTTCAGTGGGGTCTATTTCACCCACAGCTCCATATAACAATTCATCATCAAAAGCAGTGAAGGCAGGAAGTCAAGCAGAGCAGGAACCTGGAGGCAGGAGCTGATGCAGAGGCCATGGAGGGGTACTGCTTACTGGCTTACCCCCACCCAGAGCTTGCTCAGCCTGTTTTCTTATAGAATCCAGGACCACCAGTCCAGAGATGTCCCCATCACAATAGGCTGGGTTACTAATCATCATCAATTACTTCCTCATCAGTTACTAATTAAGAAAATGATCTACAGGCTTGCCTACAGCCTGATCTTATGAAAATATTTTCTCCTTCTATGATTTATATCAAGGTTTGAGGTAACATAAAACCAGTCAGAAAACTGATGATCACGGGGTCCTTTGCCTGGAACTTCACTCAGCTGGCTGTCCCCATCGAGCACATACATCATCTCTTCCAGAGCATTCCTCTACACTCGAAGGAGCCATCAGTTCATTCTGGGTCTTCAGTGATTTCTGCTCCATGGCATCCCTACTGTAGGGCTAAGACTAACAATGTGGCCACTACTGGAGTAAAGATAAGAGCAACAGAGGAGAGATAGTCTTGCAAGCCTTCTCTCTGTTTCTACAAGGCACACATACACTTATCTAACTGGCTCTGCCAAGACAAGACATATGTCAGTGTCTACCTTTTAGAAGGTAGGAAGGCGGGATCCTACTAGGTTCCTGGAAGTAGGTAAACCCAGAAATATTTGTTAAACAGCCGGAGTAACAAAATATCCTCAAGTAAATCCAGGCTTCGAAAGTCTTCAGTGGAGTTGTCGACCAAGATGAGGAAGACAAGACATTCAAGATGGCTGCCGTGGGGTAGGGGAGGAAGGAGGTGTGGAAGAAGTGGGGGCAGGGGTGGGGGTGGGTGGAAAGAACGGCAGCAGTGGGGTGCGGCTAAGGAAAGCTGATTCACTGTTAGCCTGGGGTGTGACTGCTGACTTCCAGAAGCACTAGAGTTTGAAAATCTGTGGAAGCGTTAGGTTGATTCCCTCAGTCAGTAAACTCCAAAGCACAGTGACAAGATGAGTCTGCTATTTGAATCAGGCTTCATCCTTTGAGCATTGGAGCAATGGAAACATGCACAGAAGCAAGTTGGGTCTCTGGACGGAGAACTAGGGGATTCTTGGGCAGTAGAATTTGTTATCATGGGATCCATCCCATATGCAGTCACCAAACCCAGACCCTATTGTGGATGCCATGAAGTGCTTGCTGACAGGAGCCTCATATAGCTGTCTCCTGAGAGCCTCTGCCAGAGTCTGACAAATACAGAGGCAGATGCTCACAGCCAACCATTGGACAGAGCATAGGGTCTTCAATGGAGGAGTTAGAGAAAGGACTGAAGGAACTGAAGGGGTTTGCAACCCCATAGGAAGAACAATAAGATCAACCAATCAGACACCCCCAGAGCTCCCAGGGACTAAACCACCAACCAAGGAGTACACATGGAGGGACCCATGGCTCCAGCCGCATATGTAGCAGAGGATGATCATGTAGGGCATCAATGGGAGGAGAGGACCTTGGTCCTGTGAAGGCTCGATGTTCCAGTGTAGGGGAATTCGAGGAGTGGGTGGGAATGGGTGAATGGGTGGGGGAACACCCTCACAGAAGCAGGGGGGATGGGATAGGGGGTCGGGGGGGGAGTGAGAAATGTAAATAAAGAAAATATACAATTAAAAAGAATTTGTTATCATTAGGAAATTAATTTAACCACAATGTGTTTCACTTGGAGAAATTCAGGAAATGAAATGAGAGAGGAGGGAGATGGAAACACTATTTACTATTACTATTTACACACACACACACACACACACACACAGAGAGAGAGAGAGAGAGACAGAGAGAGAGAGAGATATCTTACCAAGGTTAAGCCATTATTTCTGAATGTCGCCTTCCCTTATGAGTTCTACTTCAGGTACCAGGTAGGAAGTTTTAATGCCAAACACAATTTTCTTTTTCTTTTAAGGACTTGTTTATTTTTATTTTACATGAATGTGTGAATGCCTGTATGCAGGATGTATACCATACTTGTGCCTGGTTTTCACAGTATGCGGAAGAGGCTGCCAGGTCCCCTGGAACTAGAATTACAGGCTGTTGTAAGCAAGTGCTGAGAACTGAACCCAGGTCCTCTGCAGGAGCAGCAAGTGCTTATGTTAACCTCTGAGCCGACTCTTCAGCCCCTACAGACACACTAGGCTCACAAATATGCTGGAACCCATAAACTCAACAGAAGTTTTAAATCAGCTGCTGAATGAAACTCCAGTTCTGCCCAAACTTATTCGAGATAAACCTGGGATGGATACCAATGGCCCCAGAGGCCTTGACCTGATCTAAGCCCTGCCTTCGGTCTGAAGATGGTTTCTCAGTTTCTCATTCAACATAGATTGGGTTTTTGATTGGTTGAAAATAAATCTGTCTGACCATTTTCTTTGTCACACATGAACTTCAGTGGCTCAGAACACTGCTCTTCTGCGTGGGATGCGGCTACTTGGTGTCTTCTGGCAGCTGCCAACTCAGAAAGTCACAGCCTCTCTACTTGCCATTTGCAAGCTGGGCCAGCTCAAAATCTCCCCCACCCTCCTTTTTTCAAATAGTTTGGCTGTCGTTGTTCAGGCGGAGAGGGTTCCCTGCCTAATTTAATTTTGCGTCTCCTTTCTTTGTTACAAACAGATGTCACTTTTACATCTGTGGCTCTGATCAAATGCCCTGTGTCTCTCCAACCAACAGCCCAGCAGATGTTACTACCATTAGCCAAACTGCAGCTGAAGATGACAGACAGCCCCTTCTGGTAATTGTGGTTTTATATGGGGGAGAGAAAAATAGGGGGTAGATGGCTGGAACCAGGTGTGTCCCCTGAAGAGGTCCTTAAAGAACTTCTATGGGGATCGACAGCCCACCACCAATATAGAGCATTTATATTTGAAGTGCCTCCAAAGTAAATCCAGTTACACAAACACCATCCAGAAGTCATCTGTGAAACTCCTACCCAAGCCCACCCTGCTAACCCAAGACAAAAGATTTTTTACAGTGACAGTGTTTGCATAGAAAAATAAAGCATCGTATTGATCAAGAGTAAATCCTGCACATAATGTAAGGTGAAAAGGACAGAATTAACTTATCATCTATGTCTCTATAGAGATATCTTCTTGTAAATCCCTTAAAAATGGAGTCTCCACAGTTGATGGCTCACCTTTTCCCCCACTGATTAGCTAGAGCCTTCTGAGTGCTTGGCTCCCATCCTATACACATGGTATGAACATGTAATGGGAGAGACCTGGGTCTATATGCCCCCACCCGCATGCAAAAGTCAGTATCCAACCCACAGTCCTAAAAGACCTGGAGAAACCCTGCCAGTGTGGTTGTTGTCGTCACCACCACCACCACCACCACCACCACCACCACCACCACCACCATCATCATTATCATCATCATCACTATCATCCCACTAATACAGGTGGCTTAACCATCACTGGATTCTTTCCCAGTGTCAAGTTCTGTGCTGCTTGCTTTGCACATGTTGCCAAACAGTTAATAATTATTAGAATCATGGTGTCAGGAGGTTAGTTCCAAAAACCTAAAAAGGTTTCTATTGGGAAGTGTGTAAATGTGTAAATTTGGGTTGCTTTGCAAATGTTGAAATGTTGTACATAGGAGAGAGAGAGAGGGGGGGGGAGAGTCAGATGCTGAGTGAATACAGTTGGTTATCAGGTTTGAGAGTTTTGTGGCTCGCTTGTTTTGGGTTCTGGGAGTTGGTGTCCTGGTGAATTCTGTGAGGAGTATTTTCTTAGTGCAAGTAAGTAGGAAAATTGCAGCCTGCAGCATTCTTTGTGCAGAGAGAGCCAAGGACAAATTGCACCTTCTAATTCTCTGGTTGAGAGAATGCTGGCTCTGAGATCCATCGCCACCAAACATGGGGCTGGCTGTGCGGGGACAATTCAGATGCAATATTAAATACGTAAAGCAATCACATAGAAAATTCCTCTGAAACTTTTCACCCGTCTTTAACATTTTCTTCACCCCTATGTCATTGTGCCTGGCCCTCGGTAAAAAAACGCCCTCCTAGGAGTGAACCGTGAAGAAGCTGACAAGCAGTTTCCCATGAATCCTTGCTACAATACAATGGCATTTTGTTTGCTTGGTTTGTCTCCTTGTTTTCTAACATTCTTTCTGACTTTCAAGTAAAAAAAAAAAGAGAAGAAGAGGAAGAAGAAAAAAAGATGCTCCTATGAATGGCAAAGGAAAGGGAGGAAAAGTTTCTTTTAACTGGTCAACCTTTTTCATCTGGTAGCTTGTAAACATTTTCCCCCTCCTAGTATATGTGCTGGTAATCTGTTTTTTTTTCTCTTGTCATTTAAATAGCCGCCTCCCCCCCCCCTCGCCTTTTGCCACATAACATCGCCTTTCCATTATTGATTTAGGAAATTGGCAGAGGGATAAAAAGTCAACCGTGTACACATACTAAGAAAGGGAAGACAGAGGAAGATGGATCAAACCATCCATCTCTCCATGTGGCCATTTATCTATCAATCCATCTCGCTTCCCACCCGCCTCTATTAAAATAAATAGCAGGCACTGTACACACTGCTGGTTGGCTGAAGTTGTGATCTGGACAAAAGGTCTGTTTGGGAAAAGGATGCTGAACCTCTAATTCTATTTGTGCCGGTTGAAAATCAGGAGGGGTTTTTCTACACTTCACTTTTATTAGATTATTTCTTATAGATGGCTTCTTTTTTCCTCCCAGACGCGTGGTGGCGGCTGCTGAAGCAGTTGGTCTATAGTTGGAATAATTAAATTAACCATTTGGTACAACTTTTAGGGGAGCGCTCGCGTGTAGAAAGCACAACTGGGACAAAGCAGGGAAGCTGGGGCTGGGGCTCTGGGCTGGCCCATCCCCACTAGCCTTTCACCACAGAGCAGAATCAGGATCCTGAGCCACAAAAGAGCGGCCAGGGCTGGGGATGGGGCGAGTGGGAGGGACAGTGACACTGAACAAAATAAACGTACAAGGCCTACAAAGGGGAAAATGAAGTCAAGAGCGTTTGCTCATCCAACCGTGCGGTTCTAGCTAGGAGAGGTCTTCAAGGAGACACACAGCACATGGGTCGGGGGTGAGGATGGGCACCAGGGGGCGTCTGGAGAGAGGCAGAGGGCCGTCCAGTCGGCTGAACAGGGCTGGCACCCTGAAGATGGCTGGCGCGACCAAGTGGAGGCGGCTTGGAGCCAGACTATAGGAGGGACTAGCCCTGGGCTGGCGCCCTACGGGTAGCTTCGGCTGGGCTTGGCCCTCCTCGGAGGGCATTTCCTGCTCTTTTTTTTTTTTCTCCTCTTGTCCAGCCCGAGGGCATTGAACTGGATAACCAGAACCTCTCTCCAAACTTCTTTTCCAAGAACTGCCTGTGCACCTTAAACTTTCAACCCGGAGTCATCTGAAACGGGGACGGTGAAGGCTGTTGGAACACAGCGGGGCGGCGTAGAAATCCGTGGTGAAGAGGGCTCCTGACTCTGTTGACGAGCAGCTGCCAGGAGCCGGGGTGAAACTTGGCATGGCTCACGTGCTCTGCACCACAAGACACACCCCAGACAGGCTGTGGACCTGGCCTTTGCCAAACCTAGGCCTTAGAGAGTAAATGCATCTTCTCCTAGACTCCCTAAATTCCTCTCCAGCAGAAAAATACGCTTAAAGCCGGCCTCTACCGGGCGCTGACTGGCTGGTGTTGATCTGACTTAACCTGGTCCAAACCCCGAGCTTTGGTATCCTCAGAGCGCTGGCCTGAGCTGTAATATCCCTTTCAGAAAAATCAAGGACTCTGTCCTCCTTTCTACCCTCACCCCTAACTCCCAGGGAACGGAGAAACTTGGACAATCAGAGCCTTGTGCTTGATAACTTATCCCCCACCTCCCTGAAGTGGAAGGCAGTGGGAGAAAACCAGCGAGGGAAATTCCATGTGGAATCTGTGGGGTACAGGCACCTCCCGGTCCAGATGCAGATTCATATTCATGAGGGAGCGATAAATAAAGACAAATTCGCGCAGTAATAACCCTTGGATTCACATCCGTCTTTGCTGGCCTTTAGGTTCAGGGACTGAAGACAGATGTTTGTATCCCCCTTTCTCCTCTTGTCTGGTGACCATAAAGAAAAACCATTTAGAGTGTTGCAATTTGTTTCCCGCCGCAGTCAAACCTCGGACGCATTTATTTTCATTTTACCCTCGTGCACAAAAAAAGTGCACATTGCTCACCAAGGGCCCTTCTTTATCAAATACGCATTGTACAACGTACAACTGCAATAAAACTATCAGCTCTCCCCATAAAACTATCACCAGCTTTCTCGCTGGGTCTCCTTGCCTGAATTCGCCTGTTCAACGCTCTTACGTACGGAGGATGCGCAAACACCTGGGCCGAGGCTGAAAAGGCTGGGGGGCCGGTATCGCTGTCCGGGTTTAATCCATTACGGCGTCTGCAGCGGTTTAGTGTGCAATAAAGTAGGGTGGCAGTGGAGAGCGGGCGCCCATCCACTCCCCGGCACTAGCATCGAATTAAACCACTTAGTTTGGCAAACACTGAACGCCTAAATGCCCCTATAAAGACTTTATGAGTTTGTTACTTTAATTACTGACTTGTTACAGAGCACATAAAGGGGGTAATGAATGCAATAAAACTAATTATCTACACATTTAATTCATATAAAATATCCAGGGTTTGTTTACACCACACTGCGATTCAACTAAGCATTTCCCCCCTCTTGTCCACCGAGAGGAAGGATTTAATGAAATATTTCCCTTTATTCTGCTAGCGTCTAACGAACCAAATGAAAATTACCCTCCGCTTAAATCATAGGGCCACCGAGGTCCACAAATCACGGCTGGCTTCTTTGTCTGAGCCTTGTTGCCAGAACCCAAGAGCCGGAGGAATCGAACTAGGAAAGTGCGGAGCTTCGAGCTGTTGCCTTGTTTGTTTAAATTGCTCAGTGAAGTCCGAAAACCTAAAGGGCAAACAGACAGCGATCCTCTTTGGGAAACTCCAGGTCTGGAGGGGATTGCAGCCTGAAAAAGCGGGAGGCAAAAGAGAGGGCGAGAGCAAAAGGCTGGAAAAGGAGACACCCCCCCCCCCCAATTGGGGCGCACTTCATGCTGGGCTTGGTAGCTAGTGAGTAATTAAAACGAACTGCCACCATGGGGAAGCTTCATATACACCCGGATACAAATCTGCATCCACGCAGGCAGACCCAGCACTGCTAAGCGCAGCGAAACGTTCAGTAGGAAATCCAGATGTTTCACCTTTGAGAGCTTTACTCGGTTGTTTTAAAATAAACAACCGAGCTGTAAAGGGGCTGTCTGTCTGCCCACGTCTCTGGAAAGCACATTAAGCTTCGAGGAGAAACACAATTGATAAGATGCTATTTTTTTTCCATCCCCTTCGACTAGGTGAATTTTAAAGAAATCCGCTTATCCTTATCGTTCACATAAAAACCCCTTTGGCCCACTTACGCTATGTTACAGGGCGCCTGAGTCTTGCCAATGTCCCAGTCCTTTATAACATTTCATGCACTTCGGGGGGTAGGCTTGTTGTTAAATTGAGCGTGTAACACTCTTACAAAACAGGTTTTCTATGACATCAAGGTTCCTTCTCCCTAACCAAGAAAAAAAAAAAAAAAGGACGAAGAAGGGGGGAAACACACTATCTCAATTTATGCCTAAGGTATATGATCAGTTAAAAAGGCTTAAAAGCTCTTGGAAATTGGATCAGGGAAAATCGTCACCCAACTTTCATTATTTCCAAGTAGCGTGATTGAATTAAAGGGCAGGAGCTGGTTAGAAGGGAGGATCAGGGGCTCGGTGCGTAATGGTGTGGTATTAAATTCTAATTAGAGATGCAGGAATCAATGATAGGGAGGTTGGACAGCTCAGTTCCCCAGTGCCAGCCCAATAGACGGATGAGTTATTGTCATGTAAAAAGCGCCAGCAATAAGACCAACCGCTTTGCTATTGTCCAAGTGGAAAGAGCCAAGTTTATTATGAGGACTATATACTCTAGAGACCTCAGACAAGGGATCTCACAGGAGGCTTTTTCATAAAACTAGGCTCGGCTGGTAGTAAGGAGGCCAGTTTGGAGGCAGGCGTTGAGCTGTGCACATCTCCCCACTCCAGCCACCGTCTCCACGTCCATCTTTTATTTCATTTTTCCACTTGGCCGAGCCATCCAGAACCTTTTCAATGTATAAAATGGAATATTCTTACCTCAATTCCTCTGCCTACGAGTCCTGTATGGCCGGAATGGACACCTCGAGTCTGGCTTCAGCTTATGCAGACTTCAGTTCCTGCAGCCAGGCCAGTGGCTTCCAGTATAACCCGATAAGGACCACTTTTGGGGCCACGTCCGGCTGCCCGTCCCTCACGCCGGGATCCTGCAGCCTGGGCACCCTCAGGGACCACCAGAGCAGTCCGTACGCCGCAGGTAAGGACCGCCAGCTCTCTCAGCGGAAGAAGCCGCCTTTCCGCTCGTATATAGGAAGCCTTGATTGCATTTGAAAATGGAAATGTGTTTAGTATTTACCAAACGAAATTTGCTTACACAAATGAAAGAATTTATCACGTTAGAAGCGATTGCAGGGAGGGGTAATTCACTTACAGGGTTACACTATCCTAGTCACACCCGAACCGCCAACAAAATTATCTTAAGCTGCCAAAATGATAGGCATAATTTATTTACTTTGCGATGAGACGTAAAGCTTAGAAAATAATTAAATAACAAAGAGTAAAGCTCATTACTGGCAGTGTCTCTCTCTTTTTTTTTTTAAAAGAACCGACAGCGGCTCACACCTCTTTGGCCGGTCATTTTTATGATCATTTCTTGAATTTATTGGTTTTTGTTTTTTTGTTTTTTGTTTTTTTTTTTTTTACAGCACTATCCCCCAACTTTCGGGCGGCGTCAAGTCTTGAGAATTGAAAAGTTGCAACAGTGGGCGTGAGTGGTAACTTCATTGCTGGCTTTCTGATATTCCAACTTACGGTTTTGGACTGTTTTCCTGCTGAATGAACTATGCCCCCGTTTGGGGCCTCAAACACTCTCCAACTCACCCAAAGGCACTTGGGCCACAGAACAGGCACAAAGTCCCACTCGCGCCCCTGTTTCTGTATGATACTAATTTGCTGGGTTTTCTTGGCAGGTCGCTGTGATTAAAACCTTCTTCCAGACGCGCCTGGTGTCTATAGTGGCTCCTGGGCTATCTGACCTTGGTCCCCACGTTCTGGTTCGGTGGCCCTTCAAATCCTGACTGTTTTGCTCACTCTAGCCTCCTCTGCCATCCTCTAGTTCCCTACAAACTCTTTACCGACCACGGCGGCCTCAACGAGAAACGCAAGCAGCGGCGCATCCGCACCACCTTCACAAGCGCGCAGCTCAAAGAGTTGGAGAGGGTCTTCGCTGAGACGCACTACCCAGACATCTACACTCGGGAGGAGCTAGCGCTGAAGATCGACCTCACCGAGGCGAGAGTCCAGGTACGGGAGACCAAGTGCTGCAGCCCTAGTGAGGGGTGGGTGCTGACGCCTACGGTTCCAAAGGGACCCGGGCCCGTCAAAGAACTGGGATTTGGAGTGTTGTGCGCACGAGAGGGCTGGGGGCTAAGATACAGACGTTAGGCAATTTATTCTCAGCCAGTGTTTCCCACCAAAGCAGGGGTCTGGGAATTTGAATGAACAAGGCTTTTTGGAGAGAAGTGCCCCGGGAGAGGAAGATTGCAGACTCTGCCCTGTATCTGTATCGGCTTAATTATGATTCGTTTGCCCAGTGCCTCCTAACTCAAGCGTCCTTTAAAAACAAACAAACAAACAAACAACTAGTGCCGGTGGCACGAGGTGTTATTTCCTAGCAACCAGGACTTGGAACAGATTCACGAAAGGGTAGTTACTCCATTAGAGTCAGAAACCGCAGTTTATTATACCTAAGCTATTGGGAGCAAAGGTGCTTTCTGGAGCTGGTTCCCCTAGCCCCTCGGTGAAGGTCAGTGCGCACCAAGAAGGTTCCACTGTGGATGGCCAGTGGTTCACTTTGTGTCACCAAAGGGAAGGCACCCTCCTTCTACCATTAGACCTGAGAAGCCTAGTAGTAGGCGAAGCGCGTTTAAGAGAAAAAACAAAACAAAACAAAACAAAAAACAAAAAAAAAACCCCAAAACCAAAACCAAAAAAAAAAAAAAAAAAAACCAAAAACCAAAAAACAAAAAAAGGACAAGGCTTCATTTTAGGGCCTTTCTGTTATCTTTGTACCTGTCCCTTAAGGTGTCATTTCGCTGGCACGTTCGTTTGAGCCCTAGGAAAGTTTCTCCGAGAAGGTAGTAGCAGCGAAAAGGTTAGGTAGACTTGTCGGACTGTGCGTGCTCTGTGGTGTCGTCCATGGTCCTTTCATACAACGAAGTGTGTGTGTGTGTGTGTGTGTGTGTGTGTGTGTGTGTGTGCCAACTGAAACAGAGTGGGTAGGGTCATCCCCACGCGTCACTTTTGTTTCTGGTTTTGTTCACCGGTTCCATCACCTGCCCTCTCTCTGGCAGGTGTGGTTCCAGAACCGTCGGGCTAAGTTTCGCAAGCAGGAGCGCGCAGCCGCCGCTGCCGCCGCCGCCGCCAAAAACGGCTCCTCCGGGAAGAAGTCCGACTCCTCCCGGGACGACGAGAGCAAAGAGGCCAAGAGCACCGATCCCGACAGCACTGGGGGCCCGGGACCCAACCCCAACCCGACCCCCAGCTGCGGGGCCAATGGCGGAGGCGGCGGAGGGCCCAGCCCAGCGGGAGCGCCGGGGGCGGCGGGCCCGGGGGGCCCGGGAGGCGAACCCGGCAAGGGCGGTGCAGCTGCGGCGGCTGCTGCGGCGGCGGCGGCTGCTGCGGCGGCGGCAGCGGCGGCGGCGGGAGGCCTGGCAGCGGCCGGGGGCCCCGGACAAGGCTGGGCTCCTGGCCCGGGCCCTATCACCTCCATCCCGGATTCGCTTGGGGGCCCCTTCGCCAGCGTCTTATCTTCGCTCCAAAGACCCAACGGTGCCAAAGCCGCCTTAGTAAAGAGCAGTATGTTCTGATCTGCGACCTGAGGCGGCGGCCGGCGAGCCCGGGGTCCGGGCTGGCGAGCGGGCGAATGGGTAGACCCAAGGCTAGTGTCGCTGCTGCCAGTGGCTTCTTTTTTTTTTTTTTTTTTTCTTTTTCTTTTTCTTTTTTTCTTCTTCATCGAGGGCCTAAAATGATCGCGATTCGAAAAAAGAAAAAGAAAAAACGAGAAAATGACGTCGCTCTCATTTCAACCCCACTCCTATCCCCTTTCCTCACCCACCTCCCCCCCAAAACAAAACAAAACAAAACAAAACAAAACAAAACAAAACAAACAAATCTTCCCTGGCTTCGCACCTGCCTTGGGCTGCTCATAGGACAGGGCTCCACCTGCTGCCCAAGGGATGTGAGCCGGGACTTCGGGGCACTCTCAGGGGGCTGTGTCTGAGTGACGGGTGTATGTCTGTCTCGGAGAATGTGTGTCTGTGGCCCCAAGTAGGTGATAGGGAGAGATGGGGGAGCCACAACCAACTCAGTGACTTCTTAGAAAAAAAAAGTTGGAAAGCAGCAACAATACAAAAGCAAAATGAAATAAATCAAAAAAGTTAAAAAAAAATCCATATGGAGGGAACAATTTGAAAATACGAAGGGGGCGAGGGAGGACTGTGGCTGGCGCTGAGGATTTATTTGGTCTTGTGCACCCCTAAATTCTCTCGCTCACGACTGCACGGACTGGTATTTAGGAAAGAGTACTGACCCGGTTCCCCTCAGGTCCTTGTGCTCTGGCACTGGCCACTGCAGTGATGGCTCACTCAGACTGTCCTGGCAGCCAAAGTGACTTTCTGGAGCCCTGCTTGCCTGTCCCCACCTCTCCCGGAAACCATCTCGCCATGAGCGCAACTGATTCCCACACCGTTGCTATGCCCGAACCCTAATCTTCGCAGCCGCTTGGCCCCGAAAGATGCCCTGTACAGGAGATGCCTTTTCATCCTCAGACTCTGCAAACCGTGTCTCATATTTCACAGAGCTCCTGCTTTTCTCTCCCGCCACCCCCATCGGCATTTTCTTCTTCCACCAGCTTTTATGGAACTTGTTGGCACTGTTCTTTGCATCGGAGTCGGTTGTAGTCCACATAGCTGGCTGCAGAGAAATAGATCTACCCATCGAGGGGAAGGCACACACACGTTTGCAGAAAGTGTCTCGGCTCATGTTTCTGACTGAGTGATTCGAGCTGGACTCATCCTGTAGGGTGGACGGACTGTACATTGATGATTCCTTCTATGCGCAGTTTAGACATCTCTGTTGGGCTTTTTTTTTAATTTTTATTTTAAAAGGCACAAACTATAGATATTAGTTGAATGTTGAGGCTTTAACTTTTTCGGTGTCTTTCTACAGCTGTGTTCTGTGACTCAATTGTATCGTGTTACTATCAGTACAGACCGTCTCCTCTACGTGACCGTATAATGTTTTTCTCTTCTTGTAGTCTCTATGGTGTGTCTTTATGACGTAATAAGGTTCTCACGGGTTCGATTCCTTTGTGTTTAGAGAGACCAGGTTCAGGCAATGGTATATATTTTTGTTATCAGGTGCATGTCTGTCTGATTTCCTTTTTTTCTCGTTGGAACTATGTTTGTGAACATGAGCGTCATAAGTTATGTTTCAGATTTTCAAATTTATTTATACGTGTTATAATGAATGCTTCTATTTAAAGGGGAAATATTTCTACATGTGCATATAGTTTTCCAAGAGTGTACCATTAACTTGATTGTTGATAATAAAAAGAAAAAGCAAGTCTAAGCAAGTAAACTCTCTGGACTTTCTCTTGAGCCTTCTTATTTAAATTAATCTAATTTTAAAGTGTTAAGGGCAGAAGAACTGGTAGTAAGTACTGGGAGGGCTGTACTTTTAATGCAGCTCCAAATTGAGCCAAACCTGAATTTTAGTGCTCGAGGATCAGGGATGCTTCTGCTCTGTACAAAATTGTCTTTCGGTAGGAACATCAAACATAGATAAAAATGTACACAGGATGCTCCTGGTCACTGCGGATGGAGGGTTATCTGAGGCAGGATTTGGGAACTGCTGTCTGAAGTGGACTTGAAGTGAAAACTAGGGTTCTGTGTACAGGAGGCTGCAGGATTTATAGCATCAGCTCCGGGTGATCCAGAATCCCCAGACCACTGAGAAATACCCTGGTACCTCTCTGTGGGCAAGGTGCAGAGCTTCAGCCCCTGCAGGGGTTTGCAGTATTGGTGTGCTGAGGAAGTTGCACTATCACTTGACCATTGGGGGGCACGGCATATAACAACCGTGCTTTTGTACAATTATCTCTTCCGCGTGGGACCACACAGCAGGTGCAACTCCTAATGGAGGTGAGGGGACACGGAAAGGTTAACCAGCTCAGGAGACCTCCAACTGATCAACAGTGATGCCAACTTTTGAAGGCTGGAATAGAACTCTAGCTATATTCTTGAAGAGTTAAGTATTCAAGTGGTTAAGTATTCAAGTATCGGCACCACTTATGGATTTGTATGCACATTTTCGTGGATCTCATGAGTCTTAACTCTGAGTAAGGCTGAGTGTCAGGGTTCAACCAGGTTTCCTAAGATTATGGGAGTGGATGAACTATGCTATGCTATGCTATGCTGTGCTATGCTATGCTATGCTATACTCTGTAAGAAACTCAAAGGGAAAGTTAAAAATCCTGAGTATATTGGAAGCAGGGGTGTGTGTGTGTGTGTGTGTGTGTGTGTGTGTGTGTGTGTGTGTATGTGCTCGAGCGTTTTCTGATAGCTATAACGGTTCCCTTCTAAAATAAAGGGGTCATCAAGACAGCCTCAGGACACCACTCTGCCTCTTTCTCTCTTGAATTGTTTGACTCACTTTCCAAGCCAGAGTCTTATATGAGTTTCTGACCCTTCACTTTGTTTTTGGCTTTGCATTAACAAGCAACAACTCAGTCCCCTTACCTGAGGCATAGCCATAGCCTGCCTCCTCTAATCTGAATATAAGCTGCTGATAAGTTAGAGCCTAGTAGGGCTCCTCACCTTAGCACTCAAACATGGCTTGTGTTTGATGAGGCAAGTTCATTCAGAACTTGCTGAACTATGATTGTGAACATAAATCATCATAAACTATACTTCTTATTTTCAAGTATATTTATCCACTAGAGTGATTCTTCTATTTGAAAGGGAAACATTTCAAACATTACATATGCATATAGTTTCTCAAGATAGACAAAACTTTGGGTCAAACTGAGCTGCTGAGCATCTTTGAAAAGGGCTTTCCAATAAATAGTCTTTGAAAAAAAATGCATCTCTAAATGTCTCTTAGTAAATGCTAAGACTACATTGTTTATAAACAGTGCCTTTAATTGTTCTGGTCCAAATATCAATGATTACTAGAAGTCTTTGCGCTCAGTCTTTGGTTGCAAATGTAACTCAGAGGCAAAGCAAGGAAGTTATTGATTATAGTGTATTCAAAGAAGGTAATAGTTTGACTAGAGGAAGATTGTCTTTTTGTTTTGTTTTGTTTTGTTTTGTTTTGTTTTGTTTTGTTTTGTTTTGTAAGACAGGGTTTCTCTGTGTAGCCCTGGCTGTCCTGGAACTCACTCTGTAGACCAGGCTGGCCTCGAACTCAGAAATCCGCCTGCCTCTGCCTCCCAAGTGCTGGGATTAAAGGTGTGCGCCACCACTGCCGGGGAAGATTGTCTCTTCTTCAGCAGTGAGGCCCATCTGGTAAAAGTCCTCGGGCCTGGGCAGGGCCAGTGGGACAAGTGCCTTAGAGAAGGCAAAAGCAGCAGAGAGAAGGAGAAGATGAGAGACATGAAAAAAAAATCCACAAAACAAAACAAAACAAAACAAAATAACAACAACAAACAAACAAAACAGTAAAGCCAGGTGTGGTGGCCCTGTCTGTAGATCTGGTGCTGGAGAAACAGAGGCAAGAGGATCAGACAGCCTTTGGCATATGGGTTGGATCCAGCTTGGGTTACATGAGACTGCGTCTCAAAAACAATGAGTTAAATAATAAATACAAGAGGAAACATCAACCCGGTAAAGAGCTTTGGAAAGACCAGTGAAGACCCCGGAGATCCATTCAGATGGGTAGGTAAAGGGTTTCACTTCTCCTAGCTTAGATCTACTTTGAGTGTCTTGTTGCTAAGACAAGAAAAACCTGGGGGCTGGTGAGGAAACTCCTACTCCTCAGAAGGACAGTTTCCCAAAGGGTCACATGTGACTCAGGTCACCTCTGCTTCTCTTAATGACCTAAGAAAGACATTGTTGGAAGGTAGGTTTTCTATCAAATGCCAAGTGTTGGCCCTGTAATCTGATGGAGCCTAACAGCAGGACGCTGTGTCTCTCACATTGTGTCATCTCCTTGGAGTCCCGCACAGTGTGAACAAGCTCACTTTCACTTTTCCTCTCCTGTGGAATTTGCATTTTGGCTCATCAAGCCATCCCTTTTCCTGGCAACCCTGAGACCACATGTGACTTCACAAAAGCATTGCGAACTGATGCCAGAGGGCCATCTTGAAGCCAAGTCTCCTCTAAAACAGTCCAGTCCAGAGAACCCAAGTGGCTGCAGAGAGCAGCTGATAACCCAGCAATTAGCTGCCCACAGCACAATCCAGGTGCTTCTCTGCCACTACCTCAAACCTTGAGGAAGGCAGTGTGTGGCTAACTGGGAAATGGCCCTCCATTCAAGACAGATATTTTTGGAAGGCAGATACCCTAATGCTTTTGAGCCTGACCCACCAACTCTAAATTTGAATAATAATACAGATTGAGGGTTGGTGGGGTGATTAAGTAAAATATTACCCAACAAGTATTTGGAATGGCCGACAGTTTTCAGTAGATGATAATGATGATTAGGACCCCCAGATCTTTTTCTTGATTTTTTTTTTCTAGCTCAGGTCTCAGTTACCAAAAGCTTTCAGGGACATTTAATAGTGAAGCATGGGACTGTAACCATGACTACAGTGAACAGTTAAAGGGACCGTCTTGGGTTGCTTTCTCTTCCCAGGAAGGCAAAGAGGTTTCTTCAAATAAGTCAGCAGCATGGATATAGAATATATAGAGACATAGATATATGACTAGAGAGATTAGATATAGATATATGATAAGATAGAGAGAGATACGGATATGGATATAGAAATAGATATAAAGCATAAGTGAATGTGCGAAGGTTGGGACAGGAGAACTTTGGTGAGGGAAGTACAGCAATAAGCCAGAATCATCAAAGGGCTTTCCTCACCATGTGTTAGCCACTGTTTCAAGCTTCCAGGCTTTAAGGAGGGAAAAGGTCTATTTTTTTTATTTTTTCTTAAAAACGGAAGTGAGTCACTGATTTGTTAAGCAACATGCCCAGAGTTAGTTTTGCCTGAGGGATCCAGTCCTAACTGGCTTTCTAGAGTTCACGGTCTATCATATGGACAAGAAAGGATTCATTTTAGCTCAGGGGACTGCATGCTATCAGACCCAGGAGACTTTGAAAGGCAGGTCGATGTTAGAAAGGACAACAGGAAGAGTGGTGCTGTGGTGGGAACTTCCTTTGAAGCCCAAGACCTGAAAGAGAACAAGCCAGAGGATCCCGGAGGAGGGAGTCGGTTTTCTGCAAGGCAGCACAGTCCCAGTTACATCTCCATGTAAATAGACAAGACAAGGGGTAGCCAGAGGCAAGAAAGGAAAATGCGAGTGTTCACATTACAAAGGGCAGAGCATGGGTCCTCAAAAGGAAGGGACACAACCCCTGCGGCTCATTTATCACCATCAGGACAGACGCATGGCTCCTTCGAGCCCTTCATCTTTGGCCTTGATTTCAGGATGGCTGTCCTCAATGCATGTGGCTGTATAAAGATGAGTCATCTTCATACCATAGTGTTTCTCTGTGGGGAAGGAAGGCATCATGTAAAGATCTAGCTCTGTATATAGGCAAGCAGGTTGGTCAGAGTCGGGTCAGAATCCATCTTTACGGTAGACATTCTGGGTTCCTGTTATTTTAGTTTAATTAGGGGTTTCTTCACTTTGACACTCTTGTGGACTCTACATAGAGCATAGGAACAGTGCAGTAACCTCTACATGAATTGCCTAAATGATGAACTTAGGCAACATAGCTACCGCAGTCACCGTCAGTACTGTGTCTTGGTCATCAGTAGATGTTACAGACACTTGCACGTCATGGTGGAGCTTCTAGCTGTCTTGACATATGATTTACACTCATTATTATTTAATATTAAACTTATTAGCCTAGTCACTATAACTTATTACTGAATACATAAGTAAAGAAACATATACCTTACTATATGAAAAATCATTTGCATTTTTTTGTGATGTTGGAGATCAAACCCAGAACCCAGCACATTCTAGGTAAATGTTCTCTAATACTGAGCTACACCTCACTTCATTAGAAATATTTTCTGATCACTTTAACTGGCTTTTCTCCTAGAACTATGCTCTTTTCGTCAGATATATTTGTTTCAATTGATATTACTGTTTTCCTTCTTTTTCATCAACTTTTTTATTAGATATTTCCTTTATTTACATTTCAAATGTTCTCTCCTTTCCTGGTTTTCCCTCAAAAAAACCCCTTATTCCCTCCCCATTCCCCCTGCCCACCAACCCACCCTCTCCCACTTCCTGGCCCTGGCCTTCCCCTACACTGGGGCATAGACCTTTAACAGGACCAAGGCCCTTTCCTCCCATTGATGACTGATTTGGCCATCCTCTGCTACATATGTAGCTGGAGCTATGAGTTCCACCATCTGTACTCCTTGGTTGGTGGTTTAGTCCCTGGGAGCTCTAGGGTACTGGTTAGTTCATATTGCTGTTCCTCCTATGGGGCTGCAAACCCCTTCAGCTTCTTGGGTCCTTTCTCTAACTCATTCATTGTGGACCCTGTGCTCAGTCCAATGGATGGCTGTGAGCATCCACTTCTTGTATTTGTCAGGCACTGGCAGAGCCTCTCAGGAGACAGCTATATCAGGCTCCTGTCATTACAGTTTTTCAAAATGGCAAAGTTTATACATATTTATTGTATACAATTTGACATCCTAAACTATGTATACATTTTAAGAAGGTTGGTGTTTCAACTTTACTTACATACTCACAATTTTATCTATATGTATTTTCGAGGTGAGATCACCTAAGGTCTATCCTTTAAAAACACTTTTAAAACATTCCATTATTTGGGGTACAGAGCTAAACAAAGAATTCTCAACTGATAAACACCAAATGGCTGAGAAGCACCTAAAGAAATGTTCAACATCCTTAGTCATCAAGGAAATGCAAATCAAACAACTCTGAGATTCTACCTCACACCAGTCAGATTGGCTAGGATAAAAGACTCAGGTGACAGCAGATGCTGGAGACGTTGTGGAGAAAGAGGAACACTCCTTCATTGCTGGTGGGACTGCAAACTGGTACAACCACTCTGGAAATCAGTGTGGCGGTTCCTCCGGAAATTGGACATAGTTCTACCAGAGGACCCAGCTATACCACTCCTGGGCATATACTCAGAAGATGCTCCAACATGTAATAAAGACACATGCTCCACCATGTTCATAGCAGCCTTATCTATAATAGCCAGAAACTGGAAACAACCCAGATGTCACTCAACAGAGGAATGGATACAGAAACTGTGGTACAACTACACAATGGAGTACTACTCAGCTATTAAAAACAATGAATTTATGAAATTCTTAGGGAAATGGATGGATCTGGAGAGTATCATCCTGAGTGAGGTAACACAGTCACAAAAGAACACACATGGTATGCATTCTCTGATAAGTGGTTATTAGCCCAGAAGTTTGGAATACGGGAAAAACAACCCACAAACCACAAGAAACTTAAGAAGAAGGAAGACCAAAACGTGGACATTTCATTCCTTCTTAAAAGGGGGGACCAAATACCCATGGAAGGAGTTGCAGAGATTAACTATGGAGCAGACTGAAGGAAGGACAAGCCAGCCTAAATATAGCTATCTCCTGAGAGGCTCTGACAATACCTGACTAATACAGATGTAGAGGCTCACAGCCATTCATTGAACTGAGTACACGGTCCCCAATGAAGGAGTTAGAGAAAGAATCTATGGAGCTGAAGGGTTTGCAGACCCTTAGGACGAACAACAATATGAACTAACTAGTACCCTCAGAGCTCCCAGGGACCCAACCATCAACCAAGGACTATACATGGCGGGACTGAATATTTTGGCAGCATGTGTATAGTAGAGGATTGCAAATTCGATCATCAATAGGAGTAAAGGACCTCGGCCTTGTGAAGGTTTTGTGCCCCAGTGTAGGGGAATGCTAGGGCCAATAAGTGGGAGAGGGTGGGGTGGCAGGCATGGGGAGGGGGGAGGCAAAAGGGGTTTGTTCTTGTTGTTTTTGTTTGTTTGTTTGTTGGAGGGGAAACTGGGAAAGGAGAAATTTACATGTAAATAAAGAAAATATCTAAAAAAAAAATTCCATTATTATTAAACATAGTCACCAAGTTGACCAATAGACATATTCAACGTTTAGACCAGTGTAACTTAAACTTTATAGTCTTTGACCCATATCTCTTCTAATATTTCGCACTTCGTTTTGTGTTTTGCATGCTGGGGGTCCATGGAGCATGCACACACACACACACACACACATTCACACACACACACACATACACATACACAAAGCTACAGGCTGCTGGCCAACTGATGAGAACAGGGGAATATGTCTCTGGGACCAGAATATGTAATCATTTTACTCTATAGGTAGAAACAACATCAAAGA
This sequence comes from Montemys delectorum, assembly GCA_019843815.1. Classification (NCBI taxonomy): domain Eukaryota; kingdom Metazoa; phylum Chordata; class Mammalia; order Rodentia; family Muridae; genus Montemys; species Montemys delectorum. Next base: position 41,609 of record JADRCD010197925.1, read on the forward strand.
AAATTCAATCGTATCATATGCTTCTTTAAAAGACAAAACAGAATAAAACAAGCCCTCAAAGCCATCCAAAGAAAACTCTTAGACAGTGATTCTCAACCTTTGACCCTTTAAGATAGTTCTTTGTTTTGTGTTGACCCCCAACCATAAAATTATTTCGTTGCTACTTCCTAACTGTAATTGCTACTGTTATGAAGTGTTATGAATGGTAATGTAAAAATCTGATATGCCAGAAATCTGATATAGGGTCCCTAAGAAAGGTTTGTTTGATCTCCAGAGGAGTTGAGACCCAGAGGTTGAGAACTTCTGTTCCTGGACTTCACAAGCTCCTGGCTAGGTGGAGGTGATAGCCCAGGGTGAGGAGACCTGAAGGTGTTCACAGATCCTGGGCTTCGACTCTCTATGACTTGTGGTCACAGGAACCTGGCACTGTGCAGAAGCTCAGCAAAGCCCTACAGGAAGAAGGCAGTATTCTCCTTCCTTGTCCACACCCCTGAGATCTGAAGCTATGGAGGCTTGCCCAAGGTCACATGATTAACAACATGGAAGCAAGGATTGCATTCAAAGCTTAGCCTGCTAACCCATTAGCTTCAAAAAGAACACAGGGAAGAACATTTGCATCAACCTAGCTGCTTACTCATCCCCACACACCCATTTTGAATCTGAAGCTATTTGGTTGGTTGAAACATTCCAAGACCCAGTGCTCTAGCAATAATGTTACTTTAGCTATAGTTTTGTGTCAAAGACCTCCTTGTGGGAAAAGCCAGATACCATGGGGAATGAATGCTTGCTACCTGGGTGTAATTTCATCATGGAACTGAACCGACCACTGCTTGCTGGCTGGCCTCTTGGTGATTTAAGTGTCTGCTTCCAGAACAGGAAGAGCTTGGTGTAAAACTTAATTTCTTTAAGGCCGTGGTGATGGGTCACTCTCAGCAGAAGAGGAAGGATATTGAGCCACCTCCTCCACCCCCACAACTTTAAATTTAGCTTCCGTGTGTGTGTGTGTGTGTGTGTGTGTGTATGTGTGTGTGTGTGTGTGTGTGATGTGGTGGTGGGGATCCAGAGCCAACTCTCCAGTCCAGATACAGAGCGTTTTAAAACGATTCACAGTTGTGTCGAGTACTCTTAGCCATTTTGTGTGTGTTGTCTGAGGCAGTTGTTCAAGCATCCTGAATGCAGATGTCTTTGCTCTCATTTTACAGATGTAAAAGGCATTCCAATGACAGAAAAGAACCACTTGCTCCAGACTTCAAAGTGGATAAGGACCAGGGCTGAGTTCCAAGCCCTTTGGAAACTTTGACACCGAAGTCCCAATAGGAGGAGCCTCCCAGGTTGAGCCTTAGGCTCGTGCCTCAGGAAAAATGTTGGCAAAGGCAGAGAGAGGGACAGGAATGTCTTGGCATTCCCTTAAAGTAGGGAGATTTTATAGTGTGGGAATCAGATTCAGTTCAAAATACAGATTCAAGCAAGGGACTCAAGCAAGAAAACCTCTTGGTTTTCTTCCATGTCACTGACTGTCTATGGCCATAATTCACATACATTTTCTGCCTCAGTCTTAAGTCAGGCCACCATAAAGTAGAACAGAGAAAATAGCAAAAAAATCTCATTTTTCTTTTACTGTCTTCTAAATCAGTTATCCCTCTTTTGATAATAGAAAAAATGCATTTTCTTCAATACTATTTTAAAACATTGGGGGACATTCATGAGGCATGCAGTCTTATTGTTGAAATTCCAGAGACTTATTAAAATATCTAGACATCTTAACAAGTCTATAACCTGGACCACATATTAGGACAATTATTGCACAAAAACTCCTTGTGAGGGTGGTTATTGCCTTTGGTTGAAGGAAAAAAATTCACACCCAAACTTAAAAGCCTTTTCAAAATGTCTGTGGGAATTCATCTTTTTTTTTTTAAGATTTATTTATTTGTTTTATGTGTATGAGTCCACTGTAGCTGTACAGATGGCCGTGAGCCATCATGTGGTTGCTGGGAATTGAACTCAGGACGGCTCCGCTCGCTCCGGCCAGGAAATCATCTTCTTGAGCTGAAAAGTTTCATTGCATCCAAAGTAACGAAGCAGGTCTGGCCTTGAGAAATCCTCAGAAGAGTAAAGTTTCACATGCATTTATTAGCAGGAATCAAAGGACTTCACTCTGAAGGTTGTTTTGTGTATCCTACGTGGCCTTGGAGAAGCAGAAGTTGCCTAAGAAACCAGCGGTGCCCCGAGGAATGGATCTCTTGGCGGCATCTTTCTGTGGACGTGGGATTCCTCGGTTTGTATTCTGTGATGCTTCTATGCTCACTGATGTACTAGTCCAAAGCTTCCTCACCTACCTTAGAAAGCTCTGGGCTAGCGAATCGCAACCTGTGGGTCACGACTCATTTTGGGGAGGGAGGACCACAGGGTTACTTATCATAGGGGTCTGTCTTAGTCAGGGGGTTTCTATTCCTGCACAAATATCACGACAAAGAAGCATGTTGGGGAGGAAAGGGTTTATTCAGCTTACTTCCACGTTGCTGTTGATCACCAGAGGAAGTCAGGACTGGAACTCAAGCAGGTCAGGAAGCAGGAGCTGATGCAGAGGCCATGGAGGGATGTTCCTTACTGGCTTGCTTACCCTGGCTTGCTCAGCCTGCTCTCTTATAGAACCCAAGACGTCCAGCCCAGGAATGGCACCATCCACAAGGGGCCCTACCCCCTTGATCACTCATTGAGAAAATGCTCCACAGCTTGGTCTCATGGAGGCACTTCCCCAACTGAAGCTCCCTTCTCTGTGATAACTCCAGCCTGTGTCAAGTTGAACCCAAAACTAGCCAGTACAGGGTCACATATCAGACAGATAGCCTGCATACTGATACTTGCAATTCATGACAGTAGCAAAGCATATCAGATATTTACCATTATAGTTCAGAACGGTAGCACAATTATAGTCATGAAGTAGCCAACACATATCATTTTATGGTTGGGGGGTCACCACAACACGGGGAACTGTATTAAAGTGTAGCCGCATTAGGAAGGGTGAGAACCACTGCTCTGGACCGTGCACAGAGGCAGTGCTGGTACGTAGTCCTTCAAGTGATTACAAATTCCAGACACCTTTGCTCTCACATGCAGTTCACAGATCCTAAATCCCATTCATGCTCCAGTCATTGCTGGTTGATCCTGTGGCTGGTATCACTGGGCCAGCAAAGCCAGGCAATCCAGATCGGAGCACACTTAGATAATAATGCTGTACTCACTACTTGGTCTTCGGAGGGAACACTGGTCAGCACAGTTAGTAGTAGGTTTGGTCAAGATTGGCTTCTGTGCAGGTCACACCTGTAGACGTTTGGAAATAAGTAATTTTTAAAAATCTGAATAATTGAGTGATTTCAAGTTTTAAACATTGACACGGGTAAGATGTACCTGGGGTACAAATTTTATTGTTGTTTTGTTTGTTTGGTTTTTCGAGACAGGGTTTCTCTGTGTAGCCTTGGCAGTCCTGGAACTCACTCTGTAGACCAGGCTGGCCTCGAACTCAGAAATCTGCCTGCCTCTGCCTCCCAAGTGCTGGGATTAAAGGCATGCGCCACCTCTGCCCAGCAAGGGGTGTAAATTTTAAATGATTGAAAAGTTAAGTGAGGTGTCCCCCCTCCAAAGTTGCTAGCATTTGCAGCCTTTGTCGCCTTCAGGCAATGGGGGTGCATGCCTTGATCTCAGTAACTGAGAGGCAAAGACCAGGAAGAGTATGAGTCTGAGGTCAGCCTGGGTTACCTAGTTACTGAGTTACCTAGTTACTGTGTCTCAGGATAAAAAACAATTTGTCTTCTGTCTCTCTTCATTTATCTACATGACCCTGCCCACTCCCTCTTGTGTGTGTGTGTAAAGACAGAGAACTATAAATTACTTAATAGCTGACTCAGAAGTGTTGTCATGGAAGTCCGTAATCACTTTGTACCACCAGTAGAAAGATACCCGTTTAATATTTTTTATTCCCCTGGAGGCAAGTTTTGATATCTCCATCAAAACTCATCTTGAAATTTAAGATGAGTTTCACTGTGTGGTTTTTAAGAGCGTGAAACACTTAATCTGCTACATTTGGTGACAGGGCCTTGGGGGGGGG
>JADRCD010197929.1:0-15377 GCA_019843815.1 Montemys delectorum
AGAGATCTGCCTGCCTCTGTGCTGGGATTAAAACCGCAACACCATGCCCAGCCCAGCAAACTAAATCTTAATTCACTGTCTACTTGGTCTTTAGGTCTTCCTCCCTTTGACCCCACATTTCTTAAGGCCACACAGTCAGGCTTGGCATCCAAGGACAGCTAAAGAGAACTTGAGCGATATAAAAAGCACTTTGTGCCTTTCTAACCTTGGCCTCTCACATAAGTACTCCTGTTTCTCACCCTTACATAATTCCCAAGTTCACTGTAGTTTTTACTTCAAAACCTTCATGTAGCTGTAGGAACGTATTCCATTCTGTCCTCAGTTGGTCTGTTACTTTCTTCAGGCTGTCCCACAATTGTTTAGCTAAATGAAGTTAACCCATTGTGTTTTCAGAGGACAAAAAAACATTGAATTGCAGAAACTCATTAAAGGGATAGTGTGAAAAGAACAAAGAAAAACTAGGGCTGTTTCAGGTTGAGAATTCAAGTGTCACCATGAATTGTGTCGCCTCTCAATTCCTCTTCTCCCAGAAGGCTCTAACAGTGTTGAGTCAGCTATCAAAGTTCTAGTCTGCCCACTAGCTTACTAAGAAAAATCTTTCTCAATTTCAAGGGTCTCAGGACCACTTCTCAGTGGACCAAGTTCACAGGAGAGATTTATGCAAAGGAGTGTATTCAAAAGTCATTGTCTTAGGTTCCTCATTTGCTACCTTTGTGATTTGGATTATTTAATGTTACACAATTTGCAAGCTGTAAAATGGGGATTACAGTATTTATATGGATTGTGAGAATTTAAACGTTAGCACATGGAACAGGGTAAACTCACAAGCATTCTTTTCACCTTTGTTTCAAGTTAAAGAATTGTAGGAAATTGTAAACAGAAAGGTTCTAAATGATGTCACTGTTGTTAGTTAGTACCACTAATATCACCCTACAGTCTGTTTACTTGATGGTGACATGGTAACAGTGGTATGTTGGAGGTAGGGACTCCAAGCATGTACTCTTCCTACTTTCATTTTTGTGGTCTTCATAGCACCTTTAAAAAGGCCAAGCTTTTTTTCTGAGTAACAGGAAAAAAACATGGAAGTGGTGTCGAACTTCTGGGAAGCATTCTTAAAATGGGGTTTGTTGTACTTCCCCATGATTTCTAATCTGCTAAGTCAAATGAGAAGAATAGTATGGCTAGAGGAAGCAGTTTAAAATAATCAGGACCAAAATTTCCCAGTGATGTGCAGTTTAGCAGACCCACCTTTGTCAAGTGCTCTCTGGAACTGGAAGGTAAGTCCCAGCTTGGTTGGGACCAGTAGTGAATGAATTAGTTAACTGAACTACTAGTGCCTCATGGTGCTTGAATGGATCACAAGCTTTAATTTCGTGCCCCATTTCAGGCTTTAGCTGTGTACTCATGTATAAGACCATATCTGGTAACTCTTTGGGAATAGAGTTCACATAGGATGGAACAAGGAGAGAACCATCTAATTCTCTGGCACTATGAAGCCTTTTTGCTACTGACCCATGTGCAAGACAGTACCAACCATATTTAGTAGTTCACTGGGGACACAGTTTCAGCCTGGTTGGCACAGCTTAAGTCATAATTTGTAGGGAGGGGGATATTTTTCCTAAGTGTGCCTTCAATACAAACTATATATAAGCTTCTTGTCCGATGAGGTCATTTTATGATTTCTGCCTGTAAGTTTAAATTGGTCAGTTCTGCCAAGCCTTTCATAAGAAAAGCCAATAAAAAGTGTAAAGTAGTTTGATTGGCTACTCTTAATTCATTATTAAATTAAGAGTTCTTAATCCTTTATACCACAAAAATCAATCTAGTCATCATACTGGTCATTTAGATGAAACTTCAGGTCAACAACTTTAGAGGCAGCCCCTGCTCCAGTTAGGAAATGCACATGAGGGGCTGGGGGCTGGAGGAGAAACTGTGTGAGGGACTGGGGGGTAGCTGGGAGGGGCAGAGATTCAGATGTACAGTGAATGAATGAATGAATAAATGAATGAATAAGTGAAAAAAAACTTTGGGTCAAAAGCATCACTAATAGATGTTTGCACATTAGAAACCATGGAACACAGGCAGATTCCTAGTTGCAGTTTTGCAATGCTGAGATAAAACCTAGGGTTTCAAGAAAGTTGGGCAAGTGTTCTACACTGAGCTGTATCTCACACCCCAAGGCGTCTGATATATTTCTCAGAACAACTAAATCACACCTGAGCAATGTTTGTTACTGAGTGAGAGTAATGACCATGGGAAGCAAACAGTTACTTTATAGTATCCCTGCTCATTCAAAATACTGTTTGTAGCTTAACATTTTTTTTTAAAAGATAGTTTCTATTATATGGCTGTTTAACACCCCTATTTAAGTACATATTTTTTTCACACTTTATAGATATGGATGAAAAAAACAAACAAGCAGCACTGGAGTGGGCTGTCACTGCAACGCTGGCCAATGGCAGCTCTAACACCTAGGTTCCCCTAGACAGGAGCTTCTCTATCTTACGGCTTCCACTCTTTCAGTAGTTCCCAATGCTTTCTCTGGATCTCCATCTAAGCCAGCATGCAATGCCAACTCCCTCCCCAGGCAGTGTCTTAAATGTGGCTGTATGATTTGCCAAATTGAGTGTGTTTGGCATTAGCAGCACATACCCTGATTATCTCCACTAATGTAAACAGACTGACAGTGATCTACCACTCACCAACTTCAAGCTGTGGCCTTCATCTTCACAAGACTGGCTTCACTAGGTAGGACTATGTACATGACTCAACTTGTTTAACTAACCAAGCAATGGAAATGCCACCTTTGTTCAGTTGACCTGATAATCAGCCTTGAAGCTTTCCAATTACCAACTTAAAAGGGAAAATGAAGTATAGACTCTTTAAAGATGATTGTGAAAGTTTTTATATTTGGATTTAGGCTTTTTACTTAACTTATTAAAGATTGTCCTTGTGATATATTTTTATGTATTTTGGATGGCCTTTATTACTTTTTTTAAAAAAATACAACCAACTTACATATTCTACATGTTCTGTTTAGTAAGTTTTGTCTTTGGAGGACCCACCAGAACTCACTGCAGTCATCCTGGCCTCAGATGGTCCAGAACCTGTTTTGCTGGCGAAACCATAAGACACATTTTGTTGAACAGAATCACTTTATCTCTGGATTTAACTTCCAATTAAAGGCAGCTATTTCAGCTACTGAGCTAAAATGTCATATGAAAAAAAAAAAATTAAAGTAATGAAGACACCTCTGGGTAGTTCTTCCAAATAGATAATGATCAGTCCTAAGATTTAATGGAAAATAAATGTGTGACTCTCAGTGAATTGAAACCATGCTTTGCATGTTTTATGTACTAAGAAATTATGAGCATAGCATCTTCTTACTGAATCATATAACAAATGGTAGGGAGTAAAGAGAGGAGTTTTAGTCCCAATCACACCTGCCCTACCAAGGTTCTGGTCAGACTCATGTGGAGTTTATAAGCAGAAGGTACACCAGGAGGACCTTTCTAGCAGTTAGGCCACTGTGGCATTCCCAGTCTTATTTGTCATATGTAACAAGTTGAAAATGATTCTAAATGAAGTCAAGGATGCTCTTTTAGATGTTGCTTCTTTTTGAGACAGGTCTTACCATGTACCCAGGATGGTCTGTTACATTCCTTCTGTCTCAGCCTCCTGCCAGCAGGGCAGCACTGTATGGCTCCCAACTTGGTTTTGTTTTGTTTTTTATGTTTTATGTTTCCAAAGACATGCAAACCCTTTTACAACTCAGGTTTTACTGGCACAATATATCCTGAAGTAACACTAGTTTTCATTAGTCATCCTTCATGAGATGTAATACTGACTATACCCAGAGGGCCTTTTCCAAATCAAGTTCAGAGCTGCTGTTTCCTTAGCATATTCTTTTCTGTTTTGGTTAGAATGTATGAGAACACTTTTATTCATCTCTTAATTTAGCACAGAGCATAAATATAGATTCTGGAAAGAAAATATGCCCACTTCTGTTTTGAGAAAATGCTGAAAAAGGTCTTATAGCATCCTTCTTTCAAGGACCATGCAATAAAAAGTGGAGATTTTATTATTTGTGAAAAACAAGTAAAGCACTGCATCTACCTCAAATGTGTCAGAACGTTAACAGTCTCTTCGCATTTCTTGTTGACAGCGGAATAGAGTAGTGCACAGGAGTACTAGCCATTACTGTATTATATGTGTGTGTGAAAGATGGACAGAAGGGATGGGCAGCACACCCGTGATGACTGGCTCGTCCCTATGGTGAAATGTAGAAATGAAGGATGCTTGCAGAATGGACATGTTGGTAGCATATGGGAGGGGAGAAAGAGTGGGTGAGAGAGGAAAACAGAGAACAGAAAAATAATAAAGTTATTAGAAAGCATAATTCTCAAATATTAAAGGGGACTAAGACTGTATCTTCCCATTTTCTCCTTTATTCAGTTAACATAAAAGTATAAAAGCAGATGTAAAGAAAGTGGCCCTGCTTTGGATTTCACCTACACACTCCTACCCTTTCAAGGCCCTAAATCAATATTTGAACTGCCATCTCCAATAAAGCCCCTCTGTATTTGCTGTCAGTCTCAATCACCTTCTGCTTGTCTGCAGAGCGCCTCTAACGCTCAGATGTTGCACCTGGAGATTCTTGCTTACTTTATGATGTGGGTTTATATGCCCTTTCATTGAAAGCAACCGCCCTAGATAATCCAGTGAGAAAAATGTTACAAGGTCCACTTTCCGTTAAAAGACAAATACAAATATTAGGCTATTCTCTAAAATGAGGAAAAACATGTAAAAATTCAAGTGTAATATACTACTTCATTTCCTTTCTCATAGATAAAGCCTCACAGCATATAATGCCTTTTGTGTCTTTCTCCAAACAAGAAAGAGGATGCAGGAGGCTGCAGTTCTCCTTGATACTCTTCCCCACCCCACCTCCTCTCTGATTTTAAAGACTTTATCTAAAGTCCATCTAAAGACTTTATCATAGAGCATGTTAACCATTCCAATTTTAACCCAAAATTTTATTTAGTTATTGTTGAAAGCACTTTATAAAAAAAACTGAATATTGAAAGAACAGAAGCCTTATTTTTAAAGTGTTTGCTATTTTTATGTAAATACTAAAGTGAGTTTGTGAATGACAGAAGAAAAGGCCAACATAAGCCACCATCAGTAGGGACAGAGAGCACACACCTGTGATCACAGCACAGGTGTGAGAGGTAGAGGTGGGAGGATTGCCACAAGTATGAGCCTATCCTGATTGTATATTGGGGATTCCGGGCCAGCCTGGGCTACACAGTGAGACTATGATTTAAAACCAGGGAAGAAAAGAATATTAGATACCTTTATGGTATAGCAATTTGACAAAGAAAGAAAGCAGTCATTCCTGTGTGGCATCTGAGTGGTAAACCCTGAGGTTGTTACAATGTACATACGTGTACATCCTCTGTGGATGGCATCCAGAATTTCATGCACCTAATGGGTAAAGCTCTCCATGAAACCAAAAGACATGGGACGAGTGGTGTGTGGAAAATGGCTATTGTGAATGAAACTACTAACACAAAATTAAAATTAAAAAACATATGGGGTGTGGAAAGGTGGATAAGCAGTTAAGAGCCCTCTCAGCTGCTCTTACAGAGTACCTGAGTTTGGTTTCTAGCACCTACTTGGCATTTTGTAACTATCCCTATCCACATCTAACACCCTCTGAGGGCACTGCATGCACATTGCACACAGACATATATATGTATGTGTGCACATATGTGCCCACATATTTAGAGGCAAAACACCCATACACACAGAATTAAACCTAAGGGAAAAATTTAAAGCTTAAAACTTGACCCTGTCTTCTAAAAAACTGTGACATTCAATTACTATTACAAATGTTAAACTATGGAGAAACCGATGGGAAAATGTGTATATGATGGTGGAGGAAGGCACCTACTACTGCGTGTAGAGCAGAGGACAATCTGTGTTCTCTCCTTCCACTGTTACATGGGTTATTAGCCTTACTCAGGCCACATTTTACCTGCTGGGTATCCCAAAATAATTTTCAAAATAATCAGAACAAGAAATACTTTTAGTGGTAAATACTTAAATACATACAATGGAGGGATACCCCTCTGGGATTTGTATCTTCTAACAAAATTTCTTTGGTTATAGAAAAAAAATCCGAGTCACTATTTTGATTTTTGGTTAAATGAAGGACACTAGAAAAATGAGTTCTATTCTTGACATAGCCAGACAGGATAAACTAGCAAATTATGTGTCATCTTGTAGGCAGATAGTCTTCAAAATACAGTTTTATTGTGCATAAGCATTGCACGAACATAAGGATGTACTAATTTCTTGTTGTGCTGGAGCTGCTGCTTAGCTTCCCACAATTAGGCTGCACACAGCTGGATGTGAGACCACATTTATTACACTGTGCAGTTTTAACTATTCTAGCAAGGCACAAACAACTCAGTAAACTAAAGAAAAAGCAGGTTCTCTTTCCATGGCATATGTAACAGAAGCCAGCATGTTTCTAGGTAGTAACTTAAACTACAACTTGGCAACACTAACCATGTTTTTGAGAACACAGTGCTTAATGGTAGGGTACACCTATCTGTTCACTATTCTCAAAAGAGAAGGCCTATGTTCACCAATTAAAGCCACTGGTTTCTGTTGTTTTGAATGGGGAAAGAGTTGCAGAAGAAGAAAGCAATGGTATCATGGGAAGAACCCCTAGCTCTACTTCAACCCTTCCCCACCAGAGTGAGAGGTGGACAAAGACAGTACCATTATTAAAAAGTTCACTTATATTCAAAATATTTTGTAAGCCAACTACTTAATACTACAAAGTGGTACTTGAACACAAAGCAGTTCCAACATTAACTGTTCTTTAAACTGTTAAACTTTATTATAAATTAAAATTTCTTTACAAAAAAAATTGCACATAATATTTGACCACTCTTAGGTTCTGATGCACTGGCATTTGCAATAGTTTCTGTAATCTTCAAGTTAAACAGTCTCAGCAAGGAGTCCAGCACGTAGAAAGGGCAGTCAACAACCCTGCTAGAACATTCAAGTGCAACTAGCAGACTTGTGGCCATGGCAGTTACACTTTCCTTAAGATGGACTGCTTACGTTTAAAACCCTGAAATGAAGAATCTCAGAGACTTAAAGAGGAGGAACTAAAAGGGACTGCCTGCTTTTTTACTGTAAACACAGCCCTGGAAACTAAATCCCAAACAAGAATCTCTCAGGCATCAGAGAGTGTCAAGTGGACCAGGAATAGCACAACATAAAGGTAGGGAAAGTAAAAAATGAAACCAAAAACAAAGTAAAATTAAAATAAACGTCAGTCGCTTTGAGGAGCTATACTTACGTACATGATGTTAGAGAATCTGGCAGGGCCCAGAAGCAGGCCAAACAGGAAGTTCATTTATCCATTCCAAGAGTGTCATTCATGTTCATTGCTTCCGGTTTTACGGATAGGATATTGTAGGAAACTTGATATAATCAATAGTGCTTGTCTGCCTTACACAGACCTTAGCCAGGGATCAGCCTAATCTTGAAGAATCATTCAAATAATTTTGGCAATTATTATAAGGGCTTAGAACTGACTGCACCCAGTGTTCAGAGATTCTTGCTTTCTGTTTTGTTACTGTTTAAATTTAAGAGCTCATTTAGGCTGACTCCAATCTCTTGGCACTTGGAAACTAGTTTTCTCAGGTTATCAGTTTTACCTCCTTCTGATGCTTCAAACAAGAGTTGCTGTAAAAGACAGGGAAGCATAGAAGTAAGAGACAGCTAGGTTTTGAGCATTTACCACATCAATGGATATGGCACATGCAGAAAATTTATAGGAAAACATCAAGATAAAATAAAAGATGAAAAGCATTACATCTTTCCATAGTGATGCACAAAGAGGTAACTTCTGTAAGGCTCTCTGATATAAACGGTGGACCTATAAGATAGACAGATACATGATCTCATCAGAAAACATGGTGCACAAGACTTTTAAAAGCCTGTCTGCTTCAAGGCAGAACTTTATAATATACTAGCATTCAAGTCAAACATGATTCTCTTGGGCTTTAGAGATTTCAAATAGAGTTCTTGGAAGGTTAACTTCTTTCTATCTTTAATCCTCTTAAAGTGAGAAGCCAACAAAAGGGGCAGAATAGCTAAAAGGAAAAGGTGGCCTGTCTGATAATTCAATTATTAACTGCTTACCTCTCTTTGTCCCTTTAGAGCAATCTCAGCAGCAATGGCTCTAAGGGAAAAAAAAGGAATATAGAAAAAGGGGAAAATTTATATATCTTCAAACAAAATGAAACACCAGCACTGGTAGAATACTGATTGTGGGGATCTGAGTACAAAACTTCCTGAAAGTAACAGGCTAAACTTCCAAGGAGTGTAACCTATAGTGAAAAGAAAATTCAACAATTTTTATCAACTTTACAGAAATAAAGCAGACCAGTGTTTGAACATGAGTAAGATTCATGGGAGGGAAAAACAAAACAAAAACAACTCAAAACTAGTAAAACAGGCCTGGCACTAACACCTTTAAAATAAGAAAGATACCAGACTATAACAGGGAAAAAAACCTACATTTTAAAGATGGTCCTAAAGTGTTATACACACTTATTTGTTTGATAATATTGTTATCTAAATATTCTCCCTTAAAATTATTATTACTATTATTATCATTATTATTAATCTCAGAAGCAGCAATTAGTGAGCAATTACTCACTCTAGGTATTAAACCACAGCAAGTGCCCAACACTATCTATACTAGGTCTGTCTATTGGAGGGGAGATAAGATGCTATTTCAGATTTCAGATTTACCTGTCTGGAGCAACCCTTACAAACAAAAGCATAGCTATAAAAACATGTACATGATTGTTGCATTACATTTTCCAGGTGGCCAGGCATGTTGGGATATTATATGTAAACATCTTGGCTTGGAGTTTCAGAATCTGAACATTGCTTTCTTCCCATTCGTGTTGAAGTAGCCTGTAAAATACATTCAGGAAAATGAACAAAGCATTCAAAGTGTAGGGCACCCCCAAATGCGCTCTATAACAGAATGTACAAGGTACAAAGGTTGTCCAGTTAAATCCTAACAAGGACATTCAGCAAATATTTATAGAATGTCTCTTATGACAATTGTCCCAGGATCACAATGTGCTAAACTACTGTTCTACAACTATCTTCAACAACACAAAAAGCTCATGTATTCCTGCAGAAAACAAAAGCAATCTCATTACATACTCCTCTACCCTAAGTGTTTTTAAGGTAATGACTCAATACACCAATGTAATTTTAAAAAACATTTTCTTTCCTAGAGTAAGTATATTGAATATTTCTGGGACTTGAATGGAAATACAATGGCTAAGTGTTGAGTTCTTATTCTCCTGGTGGGAAGAGGTACCAAGAATAACTAGGAGAATGGACCAAAACAAAGGAGAAGGCTTCCCCACAATTAAACTACCTAGGTTTTAAAATGCTTATCATAAAAGAAACTAGATACAAACAGAAAAATAATACAATCATATTTTCTACTTCACATGCATATCAAAGATAATTTTCTTTATTCAAATTTCCACCACTAGCTTCTGAGGATTAACACAGCTGTCATGAAATTTAATTATAGAATAAATAATATGGCTAATTTTCTCACAAACTTAAGACTTTGGATTATTTTTCGGATATGTACTATACTTCAGATATATAATATATATATATTTCATATGCATCAAAACATGGAAAATGCTATGTGTGCAGTGTGCAATGCCTACAGTGTGCAATGACTAAAGTATGCCATGCTGGTAGTGTGCCATGCCTGCAGTGTGCAATGCCTGCAGTGTACAATGACTGCAGTGTGCAATGCCTGCAGTATAGTATACAATGACTGCAGTATGTAACGCCTGCAGTCTGCAATGCCTGTGCAGTGGAAGTCCAAGCACAGATTAAAGCACTCTATAAAAGATTACCCTAATAGAGCAATTAAATCACAAGTAAGTGTTCAGTCTTATGCTAATCGAATGCTGGACATCCTAGATAAGTGCTTAAATAGAGTTCTCAAACCTATTTATTTTTTTAAGTTTAATAACAAAAAGTCAGCCTACTTGGTTATTCTTAAGAATATATTGACTTTATGTCACCAACCCATGAGATCCCAATACATGCTAAATATCTAAATAATTAACATGAAAATCTGATGTTCCTCTAGCATACAAGGTAAGTTTACTGCTTATAATGTATGCTAGTAGTAAATGGTATACAGTTCTCTGAAATGACCAGATTTTTTACATTGTCTTTGTATGAATAACTAAACATCACTTAACAATTCTGAGATTAGAATAGTATATATCCATGAAGAAAAAGCAGAACTACATACAGATTTATCAAGTTTTCAAATTAATTTCATATGAAGGGCCTATACTACTGAGCTGAAAACCAAAACCTTTCTCACCTCAGTGCAAGTCGAGAATTTGCTGGCATAACAGAGCAAAACCGTTCCAGAGTTTTAGAATGCTGAGTCTTTGGAACACAGCTCAAATAAAAGAAAATGACCTGCGAAGGTTGAGGGAGGGAAAATGAATGCAATTAAAAAGTAGACTCCAGTTACCTATATATTTTAATAAAAAAATAAAAAATAAATAAAATAAAAAGGTCTTCAAGACACAAATGCACAAATCATGATGTGTGATTAAATGTGTGATTAGCTATACTAGCCACTTTCCAAATACAAAGTAGAGACTACTACGGTCTAGGGATGAGAGCCACGGACAAAGCACTGACAGGAAGCCAGAAGTCCGAGTTTTCAGTCCTGAGTCTACCTTTACATGCTGTATACTGCTGGGCAAGTCAGAGGACTAACAGTACTTGCCACATCTTGCTCACGGAATCCCCGTAAGAAAATGACTTAATGTCCATGTAGTGGTTTGAGATCCTGGGATAAAGAACGGCACAGAAGCACATCACACATGAATCGGTTATCCTGATGAGCAGCAGAACCATCCTACAGGGGGAGTGGGAGCGCACATCTAAGTCTACACTGAATTTTAGTAAGCAGGAGCTTTTGGGTTATATTATAATGACTGAAATAGACTCTGAAAAAAAAAAAAAAGAACAAACCCCATTTGCTTTATTATTATTATACCTTTATGAGGACATCATTAATCAAATTCTACCATTATGAATGTAAACAGCACCTTATTTTCAGCTCTGTGAGGCCCTATGGCTGCATTTGCTGACAGAACTTAGCAAGAAGAGTAGCTACAATGGATATGTCAATTGGTTTTGTTGTTGTTGTAATTAATGTTTTTTTTATTCACTTTACATCACAGATGATCACAGCCCTCCCTCTCCTCCCTCTCCTCCTCCACCTCACACAGCCCCTCCACCATCCCCAGGATGTGTTAATTCTTACAGGGCCTGACAAAGCAGCTTTTCCTGGACTCTGAAGAGTAAAGATCACCGGAAGGACAGTGAATGTTAGGGAAGTAGTCTCAGGGGAAAGCTCTCGATATAAAACAGTAGCTTTACTGTCTTTGTAATATACAAACATCTAAAACAAACAAAGCAAAACAAAAACCAAAAACCTTAAATTCTTACCCGATTATGGAATTCATAGTTGGACCAGTAATCAGCACTGCTAAAAGGGATGGGGTATCGGGCAGGGACCGTAACCAAACATCTATTCACTAAGTCAGTAAAAAATTTGAATTCTTGGACTTTGTTTCTGGATCCAGCAGCTCTATTATTGGCAAAGACAAGATAACTGCCAAAAGAAAGATATTGTGCTTCAGAATAATTAAGCCAGTAATTCACCAAAAAGCTGATCACCCTTTTCTCCACCATAGGATTATTCTAAAAAATCCCATTCTTAAACATAACTAAACTTACTCCATCCAAATCTTCTGCACGATGTCAGACCTCATGGCTACCCCTAATGCCGCCTCATATGCTTCTATTGTCTCTTTAATACTTGATTGAAGAGGATGACAAAGGCTGTTAAAGAAATGAAGAATATAAATGCTTACAATTTACTTCTGTTAAGTAAATGACAACACACACTTTCAACATACAGATGATATTAGAGTAAGGTCTCCTTGCTCTTGTCTTTCAGTAAATATAGGCTTAGCATCTCTTTGAATCTGCTTCAGTGACTCTTTAGTGCATTATAATTCAGTAAACAACAACTGTTAAGCAAGAGAAGCTTAACATGCAGTGTTCTTCTCCACATTGCATAATGTCTCACCAGTAAATCAGCCATAAATAAGGAACTTGGTTGTTAAATCCATCATCATCAAAATTCCCTTTACATAAACATGCTGGAATGTCAAGTGGTCCTGGGATATTTAAGAGATACCTGAAAGGAGAAAAATCCCAGCATTGTATGAAATTATGCCTAGGCACACATGGATTAAAATACAGACATTAATAATTTTGAGTTTCAGCCTAATTGAAATGTTTCTACAAAAGAATAAACTTTTCCAAAAATCATACCTGCTCAAAATTTTACTTTTATAGCAATATGAATTAACTCTCCCCAAATAAATTTATAATTCTATTCCCCAAATGAAACAAATTATCTAACTGAACCTTATTAGAAATAAAAAGACCAAATGAAGTATCTGAAATTTCAACAAAATCTGTACATTCTTGTAGGGGCAAAAGTGCTTACAAAATCTGTTATCTGAATCTACAGGTGCATACACATACACATACACATACACATACATACACACACACACACACACACACACACACACACACACACGTTTAATTCATAATAACAACAAATAAAACGTTAACTACAACCATTTATCAGAAAAAGAGCCATTATTAAAGTAGCAAAATGCTCTGAATGATATCACCCCATTTTAAAAAAGGAAAACAGAGTATTAAAGGTTCTTAGACACCTAAACAATAGCCTCTTTGACTTTCACTACTTCAGCTTTCCTGAATCTATGTGTAATAGCAGAGTGTCAGATTCATCTACTCTTGAAATGGCAATCTAGTACAATCACTTACATTGGATTTTAAAAGGACTGTAAAGGGAAGTTTTAAATAAAGGGTTAGCCCAGGAAGGCAGCAAACATAGAACATCTAGAAGTAGAGTTAGCATCCCACACTATCACAGCAGGCTCTATTACTTTGAGTTACCCAGTAGATTTCTAAAGACTTTAGAATTCTCCATTGAAAACTGAAATGACTTCAAATCTAATATACAGAAAACTGTATTATCTCAGGGCAACTTCCTCAAAGTGAATGAAAACACCAAGGTAACTTTCTAAATTCATTTGAAACAAATGAAATAGTATGTGTACTTCTTAAATTAATCCTTGTACAGACAAGAACTTTAGTATTATCTAAATAAACTAAATATGAGTGTCTTTTTCTAATTCTGGGTGATATATGATTACTTCACAAAAGAATTTAATAAAACAAGATGTCAGTAAAAAACAATAAGGTGATTTAGAGGCGATCTAGTTCCAAATTTTTATTGGTACTGTTTTTTATTCTGCTCAATTAAGCTAGCATCAAGATCTAAAAGACCTTTGATTAGTTACCACAGCAAATCTGGCATCATCCCCTTGTAAGCTAAACCAATTATCTCCATGCCCAAGGGAAAACCAGAGCACACAAGTCTGACAAGGGCTTTGTTTGGCCATGAATCAGTCTTTTGCCAAAGTCTGAAAACAAACCAATTTAATTTTAAATACAGAAAAAAAACTGGGTGTGGAGGAGGGGATCAACTTCTAAATTCCTTCTGTTTCTTTTCTATTTTGCTTGTAACTATGTTTAAAATACTAAAGTTCATATTTTAATAATTTTTAAAGGTACTACTAATTAGGACAATTAATTGACAAGATGTGAAGGTCCAAATTTAAAAAACAAACAAACAAACAAACAAACAAACAAAACAAGAAACAAAAACCTGAGGTAACTAGGCCTATCTTTTTTTTTTTTTTAAATCTGACTTACTAGGAGATAGCTGGACAGAGAGCTCAGGTTTTAAAACACTGGTTGTTCTCCCAAAGCACCTGGGTTCAACTGCCAATACCCATGGTTATGGATCATATTAGTGTCTTTAGCAACCCACAACTATCTGTAATTCCAGTTCCAGAGCATCTAAAGCCCCTTTTCTGGCCTCCTCAGGCCCTAGGCACACAACACGATACAGAGACATAAGTGTAGGCAAAACACCTATACACACAAATGTTTTAAACATGTGACTTAATACTGCATGTTTTTATTAAAAGGTAGACTAGAAGAAGGGGCGAGGGTGGCATCTAGGTAAAAAGATCATCTGCACATGTATTTTGACTTGCTAACACGATATTAAGATTTTATTTTCTATAAGAATTCTTTTAGGGGGCTGACAAGACAACTCAATGATCAAGAGTGCTGACTGCTCTCACAAAACACTGGAGGTTAGCTCCCAGCATCAGTATCAGGTTGCTCACAACTTTAACTCCCAGCACCCCTTCTGGACTCCTTGAACACTACACACACATACATACACACTGAGAATTTATAATTTACAAATGTATAACCAAATAATGGAGAAAATCATAAACATTTGCTTTTTGATGTTTTTCTCACAATTAGCAAACTATAGTTATTTTATAAATACAAGTTTACTGGAACACAGACACACCCATTCACTTACGGATTCTTTTTTTCCACTACAACACAACTGTGTAGGAATAATAAAATATAACCTGCAAACCTAAAGTATTTTCTGGTTCAAAGAAAAAAATATTGCTGATCCCATACAGAGAAATGAGGAAGAAGGAAGAGAGTTTAAAGTCTTCCATGAATCCATTTTTTGATGATCTGAATATCTTTTAATGTTGTAATAGAGCTTTCAGCAAAGTAAGAACAGTAACTACAGAGCTACTGGGAAGCTGATAGGTTGAAAAAAAAGAATCCACTAAAGCTGTTTAGCTCATTTCAGAGCCTAGAGCAAGTAACTTAGAGAGAAAGGCCTTTTTGTTTTGTTTTGTTTTGTTTTTAAATCTATGGTTAACCAGCAAGTAAAACACACTTTTTTCAAGTATCAAGGAGATTGTCTCAGGACACTTTGTTACTACAGGATTAAACAACACAGCAACAATTAACAAGCTAAATGGAGAAGCTACAAAAAGCCTTACACTGTATGAGAGAGCGATTTATAAGTTGCCTTCACTCTGTTCGTCTTCAGTCCTCATAACAGCTCTGTAGGGAAGTATTTACGTGCTAAATATGCAGTCTGAAATGTAATCAGCCAACAAGAACAAACTATCTTCCCACTAGCCTAAGTTCTTTCTCATTCCCCTACAGACCAAAATGTTCACAACTTACCGGAATAAATCCACATTACT
>JADRCD010197930.1:0-15039 GCA_019843815.1 Montemys delectorum
AGTGTAATCCCAGCACTTAGGAGCCAGATAATCCCAGGGGCTTGCTGACAAGGCTAACCAGCAAGCCCCAGGTTCAGTGGGTGACCCTGATTCAAAAACTGAGGTTCAAAAGCACTTAGCAGTTGATGAAGGTACCTGACATTGACCTCTGGGCTCCATACACACATGTACTTACATGTACAAACAGATACACATGTTGGAATCACTATACCACACATACACCCTAGTCATTTTTAAATTGAAGTATATGTTCCATCTCTACCTGGAGAACTTAAGTCAATGTTGGGAACTCAGATATGAAGTTTAGACTAGTGGCCTGGCCTATAGAGAAAAATTTATGCTTTAACAAATATAGATCTGTAGATGTATTTTCATCCAGCAGCTGACTTGAGATTCCTTTAATAAAAGTAGAGAGAAATAGAAGTTTGAGGATTCGTGCATGGAACATCCTAACACTTATCAGAGTTGGGGGAGCGAAGGAGAGCCATGAGACAGAAAAAGCAGTGACCAAGATAAGAGCGGAACTCTGAGTGATGTCAGTTCACACTGTGGGAGGAAGTGTGGCATTTCCTGGTGACATGACAAGTGGTACTGATAAAGTAAGAGAAACAAAAATTGAAAACTGACCATGATATTTAGCTGGGTGGAAGTTAGTTTTGACTTTGACGGTTATCAATCAATGATGTGATAACATGAAAGTTGAAATGACCTGAGGAAGGACTATAGGGACAGGAGAGGAGGACAGAGTACACAAAACTCTTCTGTTTTTTTAAATTTGTTTTGTTTACAGAAAGACAGATGACAAAACATTATCTTCAGGGTTATGTAGCATCAAAGCAATGTGAATCTTTGATATGAAGACCAAGGATTCTGCAGGGTTCAGGGATCTTGAATCCATGAGTCACCTAAGAATGTGCTGATACATACTTTTGATTTTGACCCTATAAATACTGTCTGGAACTGTGCAAGCATCCAGTGCCTTGCAGAACAGACCTAGGGCCAGTGGTGGCAGTTAGTGAGAGACTATGCCACATGGCACTCCAGAAAGCTTTTCTGCTGTTGGCTATAATATTTGAGATGGTAGTATATGGCCTGCTCTGCTCTGGAATACATGGTTGGGAGTGCAAGGTGTTGGAGAGCACCAGTAGAGCCCAAAGTTTAAAAGCTTAGAGGCCATCATTGCAAAACAAATCTTATCTGGCCTTTTTATAGAACCTGAAAAGGTGACATCATAACAACACCCTTCCTACTTGTCTACTAGTCCCCAGATTTGTTTAAAAGCCATAGTTGTGTATCAACAAGTCATGCTAGGTTCCAAGTACCAATTCTACACTGGCTATTCCAAGATAAATCTTTATGGCTAAGCTTGGATCATTTGTCTCTGTATGACATCCCAAATGGCCACAGCTTTTTCTGATTACTGGTACTTGTTTCTTCTTTTGATTTGATCATTATCATCTTTCCAAATGACTTCGTTACTCTAGTTGAAAATTTGAATTTACTAATGAACTATTTACTACCCAAAAAATAAAATGTTTTTAGTTTTTTCCACCTTTTTGTGAGCATAGTTATTCACTCTACAGTCTTATTTTCACACACACACACACACACACACACACACACACACACACACACACACAGAGAGAGAGAGAGAGAGAGAGAGAGAGAGAGAGAGAGAGAGAGAGAGAGAGAGAGAGAGAAAGAGAACATACTTACCACTGTTTTTTGTAGGAATGTGCCTCTGGCAGTCAGTACACACCTAACAGAGTCTACTGAGCCACATGACTGGAAACCAAAGCAGAGTTGGAAGCAACTGTAGTGCGCCTGTGCAGGTGTGTACAGACTTGTTATGTGCGCGCCGGTATCCAAACTCCCATCTCCATAACTGAGCAGCAAGTACTCCAACTGCTGAGCTGGCTCTTCAGCACCTCCATTTTTAGTTCTGATAAGAGTTTATTTAACAATCATTCTTTCATACTTTGTGATCTTATGTTCTATGTAGGAAATCTTTTTGTTTCCCAGTAACAAGATAAGGTTTTTTTTATATGCTTTATCATGACTTTTATATTTTAGCTTTTCTATTAGGTATATGATATTTTTGATCATATATAGTATATGATCAAAGTATACTTTACTATACTTACTATTCCCCACCCTGAAAGGATAGGCAGTTATTCTAGCTTCGTTTGTAGGAAAGATATTAATTTCTCATTAAAGAAAGTTTGGATTGTTTTATCAAGTCACTTGACCACACACCCTTAAATGTTCTTGGCTTTTTCTTTTTTCTTTTTCTTCTTTCCATGAATTTGTCTTTCTTTTTATTATTGGAGTCAATGTTATACCTTGATTCCATTAGTTTTTACTTACTATTCTCCTCATCTTGGGAGACCACATTACAGTTAGTCATCACGTGTCACTAAGCTGCCTCTTGGTTTTGACATCTCTTCCATTTGTTTTTGAAACCTTCTGGCCATGTATTGTATAGAATGTTTCTCAGTAAGTGTCTTTGGTGGTGTTCTCAAGATTACTGCTCAGATTTAGATACGGGTTGGACTATGCTTCCTAAGGTCATCAATGTGGTACTGTTGGAGATGGCAGAACCTCTAAAGATGACTAGGTTGTAGGATTGCCAGTCAAAGTAAGGGACCAATCCTAGTCTCTCAGAGTTTGTTAATTCCCAATGGTGAGTAGTTATGAAAGGAGAAGGACTGGCCCCTCAACTCCCCCACCCCACTTCTCACCTTACCATGTGACCTCTTCTGCTCTGCCTTGTTGACACCATCTACCATAGAGCCCTTATCAGAGCTCAAATGGATTGTATCAACTGATCTTCAACTTGTGGTCTCTCAAACTGGAAGCTAAGCAAACCACTCCATAGATACTCAGCTGTAGTCACCATGTGTTCCAGATCGTTTCATGTCAATTTGACACAAGCTAACACTATTAGAGAGAAAGGAACCTCAATTGAGAAGATGCTTCCATAACATTAGGTAGCAGGCAGCTCTGTAGGTCATTTTCTTAATTAGTGATTGATATGGAAGGGCCTAGATCCATAGTGGATGGTGCCATTCCTAGGCTGGTGGTCAGTCCTGTGGTCTATAAGAAAGCAGGTTGAACAAGCCAAGAGGAGCAGGCCAATAAGCATCACAAACTTCCAGCCCTACTTGAGCTCCTGTCCTGACTTCCTTCGTGATGACTACAATGTGCAAGTGTGAGTGAAATAAGCCCTCTCCTCCCCAAGTTACTTTGGCCATGACGTCTCATCACAGCAAGAGTCGCCCTAATTAAAACACCGAGTTAAGGCAGCAGGACATGACTATCCTGTAGCTTCTGCCCCTGGCTCTGTTTCTGTTTAGTTTTGTTGTGTTTACATTCCAGATTACCTAACATTTGTAGATGTCTGCCTCTGTGCAATCACACAGACCTGGAAAATTCTGCTAGGTCACTGGAAGCAAAGCATAGGAGTTGAAAGCCATTGTCTTGTGATTTAGGGTCAGAGAGAGACAATCCAAGGACTGAGGGTTTCCGTCTCTCTATTTTTTTCTTCCCCTTATTTACTGTCAGTTCTTAGACGCTGATGTGGTAAGAGCCTCATCTGGAACTTCCTGCTTTTTCTATCGGCCCCTCAACTTTAGGACCTTGCTCTTTGACTTAATAGTCTTTGTCTGGCAGCCAGCCATCATTTTGGAGCTTTTTTGATTACTTAATTTCACTATTTCTTTTGCAGTTACATTGCAGGACAGAATGTACTGCAATCCTTGGTTGGTTCTAATCATTACACTGTGAAATCAAAACAATTCTTGAGAGCACAGCCTTCCAGAATGTGTTCAGAATACACATTTTTTACATTAATACTGATCTGTATATGATTTTAAGATTATGAAGTATCACCAATTTCCAAGCAATTGTCCTTACAAACTTGGAAGATGGGAAGCAGAACATTTCCCAGCCCATTAAAAAAAAAAAAACAAAAAAACAATAGGATTTCTCTTACCCATTGTTTTCGTGCCAGAGCGTCTTGCTGGACAAGAAAGTCTAGCATAAGTTTTCAGAGTTCCATCTCACCAGGTGTGAAGACTGATCTCTATTTGCATCTCAGCTGCATTTGGGATCATTAAGAGGCAGACTTCTGCACAAGCACATGCAGGTATCCTAGAGAGTTTTAACTGAGGAGAGAAGACACACCCTAAATGTGACGGACTTTTTAGTTCATGAGCTGCCTAAATAAAAAGGAGGAAGGAGAACGCCTCTGGAGCAACCAGCATTCCTCTGGTGGTTTGAATGGGAACGGCCTACGTAGGCTCATATATTTGAATACTTGGTTGAAGTGGAAACTTATGGTTTCTTTGGAAAGTTGTGTCGAATGGTGTTTTATTGGGGCAAACACATGAAGGAGTGTTTTCCTGAGGCAGACACAGGTGAAAGGATGTTTTGCTAAAGCAGACCCCTGAAAGGATACATGATAAAGGATTCTTCACTAATGACATGCATATATTGTATAGCTAAGTTCCATTTGTCATGAGAGAAACAAAAAACTGCTGGTGGTATTCTGGTGGGTTCTTGCTGCTTCCTAAGATTTGGGCCAATCCGTAGGGTGATGTGAGTTGAGTTTTGCTAAGACAGATTCACTTGCTGAGGCAAAACTCGTAGTGAGGCAAGACCAGTGGAGGACATTTGGTGTTTGGAGGGAGTATCAATAGGACTCAACAGTGATGGATTGGGACTTGCATAGCTAGCTTTGTTATGCTTCTTGGTCTCGAGCCTTCCTCCTAGACTCTTTGAGAGAGATACAGCAGAGAACTTCTCCTGGCATCCCTGCTGGTCTTAATCATTCCTGCTGACTTGTGCCCATTCAACTGAGGCTTAGCTGTTTCTGCTAGGTCATTCCACCACTGCTGATTCATGTTTGCTATCCTGACACTACTGAATTGCACTGCTGGTATATTCCTGAAGTATTTGCAAGTGGATTGAGCTGCTGCTGCTGTATCCTATGAACTGAACCGATGATTTCCTGATGATGCAGATGGCATTTGCTCCAAAGAACAATTTTTAAACAAGCTCACTTCCCCCGTATCTTAATAACTTTCTTTTCTACTACCTCTGGTGGATGGTGAGCTAGAAGGGAGGTTAAAGCATCTAAGAGCCCATATTAAAAGTAGGGTCCGAAAAACAAATCAAAGCTTACACATATAATACATCTAATTCTGTGTAGAGGTATATACATAGTTTAAAGAATTTATTTATTTATTTATTTTGGTTTTTCGAGACAGGGTTTCTCTGTATTGCCCAGGTTGTCCTGGAACTCACTCTGTGGACCAGGCTGGCCTCGAACTCAGAAATCCACCTGCCTCTGCCTCCCAAGTGCTGGGATTAAAGGCGTGTGCCACCACTGCCCGGCGGACCTTAGGGTTTTCATCTAGAAAATAAGAGAACAGGAAGTTTCTTTTTCTTATGTTTTGGTAACTAGCATGTTTCCAGCATACAGAGTTGCTCACAAGTGAGCTAAATACTATGGAGATTCCTAGCACAGTTCCTAACAAAGGCATTGTCAAATGTATTCTATGTCCAGGACACTGTGCCAAGTGTTGGAGTCATGAAGACAAATGAGAAGACAAAGTTGGCTCAGCAGTTAAGAGCACTGGCTGCTCTTCCAGAGATCCTGAGTTCAGTTCCCAGCTCACAGCCATCTGTAATGGGATCCGATGCCCTCTTCTGGTGTGTCTAAAGACTGCTACAGTGTACTCAAATATACATTAAACAACAACAAAACAAAACAAAACAAAACAACAAAAACAACAAGGCTAATAGAACTAGGTAGACCTTTTGGCTTTAACCCTTTCTCTCATGGGAGGACACAGTTACAAAGTATCGTCTCAGAAGCAGAGACTAGGCTCTCACTGCACACCAAACCCGCTGGCATCTTGAATTTGGACTACCCAGTCTCCAAATGTGTGAGGCCTGAAGAGGGCATTTGATCCCTTAGAACTAATATTAGAGGCTGTTGTTAGCTATCCAACATGGGTGCTAGGAACCAAATTCAGGTCCACTGTGAGAGTAGCATGCATTCTTAGCTATCTGTTATCTCTCCAAATTCCAAATTTTTGTTCTTTATAATTTTTTTCTTAACAAATACATAAAACCACAAGTATTAATGAGATTTCATACAATGCTTTTATATATGATATATGCACACACATGCATACATAAACATGCATACTGTAACATTTAAGTCAGTCCTGGTATGCTGTTCCATAGTGAGGTGGCTATAGATAACAATTTCCCCCTGTACCTTTCAAAAAGCTAGATGGATTTTTACAGTCCTCATCATAAGAATGATAAATGTTTGAGGAGATATGTTCAGGATGATTTACTTTAAAAAAAAATACTATTTTTATGTCTGGTGTTTTGTCTGTATCTGTGTCTACACACCAGAAGATCGCATTGGAGCCAGGAGACTACACTACAGACAGTTACAAGCCACTCTGTAGATACTGAGAATTAAACTTGGGACCTCTGGAAGAGCAGCCAGTGCTCTTAACTGCCATCTCTCCAACCTCCTTAGGCTTATTTAATTTAATCTATTCTTTATAATTTACTCAGTTGGTATTGTTTTGGTATAATAGCAAGAATATTAAAATACTAGTAGATTTGACATGAGTAAAAAATGGAGGGGTGGCACTTTATAGACAAAGCAACACATGGGCAAAAGCTAGTCTGCAATGATTCCGTGTTGCTGTATCTGTGCTCACAGCCAGCATGTTTCCCACTTCTTCTGGAATTCTGCTCGATGTTCGTATCTTCAGTCCTTAGCATGACCCACCTTTCAAAGTCTGGAGAACAGTTCCTATCCTTGAGCTCTATGAAGATGCTTCATGAATTCTAGTGCTGATGGTGGGTTACCTGGGAACATCAGATTATTCTGAATGCCTAGTTGAAGCCTTGATATATTGGACTATTAAGATAAAACTGCTCAACTACCTTGTACACACCCTACAAAGCAGAATACTGTCCCTCAAGCAAAGCTTGTTCTTCCACAGGAGGACTGAGAAGGGATGCGTGCATTGCCCAGTTCTCCTATGGTTGAATTGTCTGATGAAGTTTTAGGTTTTGGGTTTACGACTGAAAAACAAAAAAGCCTTCTCTTCAGGATTTCTTGGCACCTTTCTAACCTGAGTTTTAAAAATTATTTTAGCCCAAAGACTAAGGTAATTATGTCCACATATGCATATATACAATATTTTATAATATTCATCTTTTAAAAAATATTTATTTTCTTTAGGTGTGCGTGTGTATTCATGGGGTCAGAATGAGGTAGTTCTAGGCATGTGTGAGCTACCTGACTATGGGTGCTGAAAACTGAATCCTGGTCCTCTGGACGAGCAGCAAGTATCATTAACACCTGGCCAGTTTTGCATTCCTTAAGTATTACTTTTTATATTTTTATTTAAAAATATGTATATGTAGGTACGTGTATGCCACATATCAGTGGGTGCCTGTGGAGGCCTAGGGGCAGAGGATTACTGTGGAACTTTGAGTTACAGTTGGGAGCCAACTACAGTGGGTGCTGGGAAACAAAATGAGATTCTCTGTAAGCGCAAGAGTGCTCTAACTGGTGAGCCATGTCTCCAGCCTCTTGAGGAATCTCCTTTCTCCTCCCAAATAAGTGTGTTTGCCTGAACATATTTATGTGCACCATGTGCATGCCTGCTATCAGAGGAGGCCAGGAGAAAGTTTCAGATCCCCTGGAACTGGAGTTACAGAGAGTTGGGAGCTGCTCTGTGGTTTCTGAGAATTGAACTCAGGTTCTCTGTAAGGTCAACAAGTATTCTTTACCTCCTAGCTATGTCTCCAACTCCAGTTTGAATACTTAAGGAATCTGTAACTGTCTTCGGCACCTTATCAGGAATGCTCAAGATGATGTATGTATGGCTCATGGTTTATGACGCAGTTCGTTGCACTAATTCACCTAACCTCCACAGTGGCCCTGAGTGTGAGCTAATCCATGAGTCATGGAAACTCTTATCCTCCAAGAGTAATTTATCCAAGGTCTCTGATCAGCATAGGACTTGGGTTTGGAAGTTGCATATCTGACTTCAAAAACTCTTTCAAAAACTTACCAGCAATGACAATGTGAGGTTTAAAAGTTGGTTTTCTAGTTTTGAAGTCTGTTGAAATAGTTACTCATTTAAGAAAAGTTTCCTGTTAAGTTTTCAAGGTTTTATATATTCAGTTTGTCAGTTCAGGCTGACCGTTATTACCTGCTTTCTTCAGCAGCCCTAAATAACAAATTATTGATTATGAGATGGTTTTTGCTTTTACCTATGCATGCCTCTCTTCATAAAAATGCCTATTGGCATTTTAAAACTTTGTATTAACTCTCTGCTGACCTGTGTAGGAAAAACCTAGGTCCCCTTTGCTGTAACTTGTACTCTAAAGTGTTGGAAACTGTGATCATTTGCTTTGTTTTGAGGGTCTATGACAAAAGGCAAAAGTTAACCTGGCGGGTTTTTGGTCAGTCCTTGATGAGTAACTGCTCCAAAGCGCAGAGCTGACTGCAGAAAAGTTCAAGGTGAACTCTTAACTAGATCCCTGGAACAGTGCTCGGCCCCGCCCCGCGGAGGCGTGGCAGCGGCGCGGCGGGGCGGGGCGCTGCCGGGGGTTATAGGACACGCTGGGCGCTCGCGGGAGTGTAGCCCTCTCGCAGCGGGACACGCGGGACCCACGGGACCCTCAGCTCTGCGCAGGACCCCGCGGGACCCGGAACCTTCCGACAGGGTTATGGCGGCCACTCCGGGCGCCCGACTCCTGCGCGCCGCCTGCGCCTCCGTCCCTTTCCGAGGCCTGGACCGCTGTCGGCTGCTGGTCTGCGGGACCCGAGCGGGAACTGCCGTCCCGCGGTGGACCCCGACCCCCTGCGTGCGTTCAGAGGCCGCGCCTGGCCGGCCGCTGAGCGTGTCTGCGCGCGCGCGGAGCAGGTGAGGCGCGACGGCGGATGGTGGGTCCCGGCGTCCCGCGGCCTGCGTTTCCGCCCGCGGCTCCCTTCCGCCTCGCCTCCCGGTTGCTGGCCCCGAGCCGGAGAGCTCTTCTCGAGACGCCAGCCTTCCGGGCCTGGCTCGGGCGGTGTAGGGCGCTGGCTTTGGGGCTTCCTCGGTGGGTGGTCCTTGTCGACCTCACGGTTGTGATTGCTTTGTGTTGACCCTTCGTGCTGACGTCAGGTAGGAAGGGTTAGGAGCGACTGCCTAGTGTGAATGGTAAAGTATGGCTTACACCAGCATTGGCTTAACTTTACTCCCTGTTGATAACAGTGTAGCCCTTAGAGGATGATTTAAGGGATGATTCCGTGAAGGTGACATTGGTCCTGCACCTGATTGAAAGCGCTTAGTAGGCAGCTGCCACTTAGCAACAGTTCTGGGGGTCATAGTATAGAGAATTCTGTGGTAAATGTTGAGAGAGAGAGAGAGAGAGAGAGAGAGAGAGAGAGAGAGAGAGAGAGGTGTGTGAGAGATCACCACCACTACCACCATAGGTTGGAAGATTGATATTGGGTATATTTGTTCTCAAAGGCACGGTCCCCTTAGGTTTACTAAAGATAAAATTTACTTACAGGTTTCTGAGTGTAGGGACAAGGTGAGAATCATATAATGTCAATGTCAATGCAAAACACACCTGTTGCTTCAAAAGGAAGATGAGAGTTTCTTCAAAGTGAAACAAGAGTGGCCTTGATCTGGAAACACAGATTAAGGTTTCCCTGTATTGTATGTTACTCTGTGGAAGAACTTAGCTCAACTTTTGTAGTTACAGCCCCAAAGAAAGTCACAAATCAATGTACCTGGTAAATATATTGCTGGGACACCAAGTGGATCACGGGGTTTTAAAGCTAACTTACGTATATAGCGTTTGGATTGGATGCTGACAGTCTGTTAGAATAACACATTCCAAACTTCTTTACCTGGTAAACACGAAGCTCAGCAATAGTGTCTGGTGATACAAGGCCATTAAAGGCCTTAACCCAAGGTAACGTTGGCTATCTCTCTAGATCTGTGGCAATCAATTCTTCACAACTACAAATGTTTGTGTCTGGCATATCAGTCTGCAGAATATTCAACACATATACTGCTTCTTCAGAAAACTTCTGTTTGACTCCAGAGTGTAGCAGGAAACGAGAATGTGTGTACATGTTTGTACATACATACAGATATTTTGCATGAGGTGAGAGGGAAGTTGTGAGGACCATTCAGTCCTAGTTCTCCTGGCCTCTCCAACTATTCACCTATGGACGCCTTAATTTCTATGGCAGATGCTTTCTGGATTTAGCTGTAACATATATTGGACATAATCAGTGTGATTACTATTTAAGGGAACACACATGCCTTTGCAGATCGGTTCCCAGGATTTTGTCATTAGGTTTTGGATGCTTTGCTTCTTGACACAGAGCTTCAAGTGAGTTTTCCAGCTCTTATTATCCAGACCTTTGCTGTTAACACAGCAGCTCCCAGTCATATGTGGTTATTGAACATTAAGACAAGTGAAGCTAAAAAGTATTGAAGTTTCTGCCTTGCAGTCATGCTAGCCATATTTCAAGTATAGTAAATGGTGAGTGCCTACCGTGCTTGGCTTTGCCAGTGCAGAGAGTTCCTGTCAAGTACAGGAACTTTCAAGTACAGTGTTTGGACAGCAGTTCTAAGAGCTGAGGTTTTTTTCTTTTTTCTTTTTTCTTTTTTTAAAGATTTATTTATTATATGTAAGCATACCATAGCTGTCTTCAGACCCCCCCCCCCCCCCCCAAGAATCAGATCTCATTATGGATGGTTGTGAGCTACCATGTGGTTGCTGGGATTTGAACTCAGAACCTTCAGAAGAGCAGTCAGTGCTCTTAACTGCTGAGCCATCTCTCCAGCCCCAGGAGCTGAGTTGGTTTTTTTTTTGTTTTGGTTTTGTTTTGTCTTTTGTTTGTTTGTTTTTTCGAGACAGGGTTTCTCTGTATAGCACTGGCTGTCTTGGAACTCACTGTGTAGACCTGGCTGGCCTCGAACTCAGAAATCTGCTTGCCTCTGCCTCCCAAGTACTGTGATTAAAGGCATGCACCATCACCACCCGGCTTGAGTTTTAAGTTCCACATTTATATAAGTTCTCAGTAAGTGAGTATTGAAAAGCTTTTGTTCCCAAATGCCCTGATACAATACCTGATTTTGTAGCAATTTGATTACAAAGGGCTTTCATTGTACTTTTAAGACAATCCTGAGAAGTATATAGGTAGATGAATGGGCATAAAGTTTTCATATTAAGTAGCTGGCAAAACCAGGCCTAGTAGGTTTTGTGCAGCATAGCAGGTGACAGTCTGTATTGCAGTGGATGTAGCCAGGGCCCTCTTGCATGTCAGGCATGTGAGGTACTACAGTGCTACAGCTGGCAGATCTGTAGTTCTTACTCCTGAGTCATTTCAGAGAGCAAAGGTGATAGGGAAGAAGGGAGCCGCAGGCTGCCCCTTTTCCCTTGCTAGTGCCCCAGGCTATGTAGTGAAAGGCTAACAGCTGCTATACTTTACTGCAGCAGTTCTCATCCTGAGGGTTGAGACCCTTTGTGGGCTAAAATAACCCTTTCACAGAGGTGGCCTAAGACCATCAGAACACAGATATTTACAGTTCATAACAGTAGAAAAATTATAGTTATGAAGTAGCAGTGAAAATAATTTTATGTTTGGGTGGTCACCAGAACACAAGAAACTGCATTAAAGGGTCATAGCATTAAGAAAGTTGAGAGACACTGCTTCTCTCCATTAAGCCTGGGGTGACCTATAGGACTAAGGCATTGTTAATGTGTCTGCTGGAGTTAAGCAGAACAAGCGGCTGTTGAGTAAGGTTTAGAAGAAGTCCATTTATTGCACTACTTGAAAATTTACCTAGTTCTTAGAAAGGGCTGTGTGTACATGGCAGAGGCTAGGGTGGGGTGGAAAGGTCTGTACAATTGACCAGTCAGTCATTGAGAGTGACAGAAGTTAACTCTAGTCAAATACATGTGTATAGTGTTTTAAGGAATAACGTATATCCATAAACTTCCTCTGTTTTAACTGTTTCTCTAAGTTTGTTAAATTAAAAACAGTTTATTCTAAGGATGTAGCTCAGTTAGTAGAGTGCCTGTGTAGTCTGTGTGAAGCCCCGTTTGATCTCTGACAACACGTGAATTGGTTGGGTGTGGTGACATATACTTGTAATTCCAGCACGTGGGAGATGGAGGCAGGAGGACCAGAAGTTTAAGGCCATCCTTGGCTATTGGAGTATTGGAACTGAGATAAGTAAGAATCTGTAAAACAAACAAAATACTTTAGTGCTTTAATCAATAGAGCACTACTCTGTAGCAAAATACTTTTATTTAACAAGGCAGAGAAGATTACCAAACAAAGTTTATATAACATCTTTTGGTCTACATGAGAATGTGCTCGTTAGCCTGTAGCCAGATCTCGGGGGCCAGGATTCAACATTTGAGTACATACCCCCAACAAGTAGCAGTCCAGGTTCCTAGCAGCAAGAGGAACTTGGGCTTTAAATAAAAAAATATCCATATTTGAACTCTACCATGGTTTAGCCATTTTGTATGTTGTCAAACTGTAAGATAAATGTCTTGACAAGAGGCTGATGATAAAGTGATTTGAAATTCTTTTGCTGAGAGTTTAGCTCTTGTATGTTCTAGAACAGCAATTCTTAAGCCCCTGGCTTTGAGTAATTCCATAAACATCCTATTTACTGTAGCTTAGTTTCCAGGCATTTGTCCATGTCTTAGCTTTCTAATTCATATTGCCATACGGGTTGGGACAGTCCCATCTGGTTTTTCAAGTTTTAAAAGCCAAACAAGTTTGCTTGTGCACGCGCACACACACCACATAGTCCAGCTGGCTCAAATCCTTGCTTCTTAAATCTGTTTTTAATTTGTGATTTTACAGAATCTCTTAGTCTTGAGGGCTACAGTCATTCTTAGTTTTACCTTGAAAAAAGAAAATAGCTGTTGAATAGTTTACTGTCACAAATCCTCAAGTGTGAGGACACTTGATTTATATAGAGCCTGGACCTTGACTAAGACAAAAAAGAGCATTTCCCTGGCTCTGTCTCTGGAGCCATGCAAGAAAACACTTTTCCTGTTGTTTGATAGTTCTGGAAATCCTGACACATGCTAGTGGTGCTAGGCAAGTTTTTAAAGGCCTCTCCCACCACCAATTAGAAGAAGTTTGTGGCATAGACCCTTTTTTGCAGGTACACACATAAACAATTTTTTATATCATTTTAGTTTTAAAAATATTAGAATTCATGCATTGTAGAGAGTGATGAAAATTTTCACTGATATTTTAAGATACATTTCTATTGGGCCTTTCTAAGCAGCAAGATCCTTTTATCTATGACCCTACTAACATAGCCTATTCCACTTGAGGGTAGGAGGAGTGTTTATCTGACTTATCTGTAAAATGTAATGATTGGATTTGTGCTTCTGAAAGACATTTGTAACCCTAGAATTACTTGGTTCTGGGTTTTAATTCTAGTGAAGTTGGCTTTTATTGAGACGGGGGGGAGGGTTGTGGGGGTGTGGAGGTAGGGAGTGGGTATTGCCATCTATTGGTAGTGGCAAAATTACAGTTGCTTACTGTAAGTCTGTATCTTCTAAGTGTTCATAATGGAGGGGAAAGCTTCAGGTGCTAGTATAAGGGCTGTTTCCCACATTCTAATGCTGTTTGGTAGAAAGGAAAGCAATTTAGGCTTAACTAGATGATAGATAACAGTAAGATCACATGCAGGGGTGTGCATCCTTTGAGGGTTCTGTTCTGTTGAATTTTGAATATACCATGTGGACTAAAAAATGAAACACTCAAAAACTCACAAAAGAGTAAAACAGCTACCCTTCAGGGTCAGAGTCTCACTGAGTAGACACCTGCACAGTAGTGACCCTGTGGCTAGTGGAATGACTTGGTTTTTATAAACAACTGCAAACAACCTTGAGCTCGTCTCTTAGGGCCATGGTCACAGACACATTGTTTTTCTAAGAGCTTGTGAAAGCAAAATAGGTTTCCTGAACTGAAGGTGTAGTGTGGTGGTCAAGAATGTGCTCAGCGTGTATGAAGGTCTGGAGTTAATCACTGTTGCTATCATAACAAACCCAACAGACGTCTCAGTGGTAATGATTGCGGAGTGTTTCCACATATCTGTGACCTAGGGGAGACCGACTCTACATCCCCACCAGGTTATTGGGTCTGGAAGGTAGTTTTCATTTGTTTTAAGGCGATAGAATATGTCCTCCTAGCTGGGTAGACCCTCAGTTTATCCCATCTTCTTCTACATGTGTGCATGTTTATTCATTTGGCCTTGTAGGTTAAGTAGTGATTTAATTTTTCTTTCACTTAATACTGTTGTGTGAGTGTATTGATGATGTGTATGTGCGCACCCATGGCACATATGTAAAGCTCAGATGACCACTTCTTGAAGTTGGTTTTCTCCAGGGATCCAACTTAGGTGGCCAGGCTTTTGTGGCAAAAGCTTTTATCCTCTGAACTATCTTGTTAACCCTTAAATTGCAGTTTGAAATTACTAAAAATACTGAAATACTGCTTCCTTTCCCAGCTCAGAAGATAAGATAACAGTCCACTTCAAGAACCGAGATGGTGAGACACTAACAACCAAGGGAAAAATTGGTGACTCTCTGCTAGATGTTGTGATTGAGAATAACCTAGATATCGATGGATTTGGTAAGTGTTCCTGAAACTTCCCAGGTAACCTTCTGAATAAGTTACAAGTTTTATTTTTGTTTTTATTTTTTACTTTAAACTATGATGTTCTAAGGAAATATTATAATTTAGGACATGCTACTCTTTTTTTTTTTATTTGTAAAGATTATTAGAGTAGAGGCTGGAGAGATGGTTCAATGATTAAAACCACATACTGCTCTTCCAGAGTTCTGTTCCCAGCACTTAGGTCAGTTGGCTTATTGTCTTAGATTCTGGCTCCTGGGATCCTACACCCTCTTCTGTCTTTTCAGCATGTACACACATATGGCACACAC